>PVIU01010653.1:0-68926 GCA_004026605.1 Ondatra zibethicus | reverse complement strand
CAGGTAGCGAGATGTCTCTGTCATTTCTAGAGTTTGGAAGTTGCTTATTTCTTGTTTACTTAGGTAATATCTTATCCTTCTGGAGTCTTTGATGGAGTTGAAGAATGGATAGTTATAGTGATGGTTTTCCATTGTTATGATAAAAGATAAAATAGATCTAAATATGGTAACTGTAATTCTTGCTTGATAAGTTTTGTTAGATGTAATGTTACTATGTCAAAGTTAAAGCCTTCTTTTTTGTTTAAACAGAAAAAGGGGAAATGGTGTAGGAGGGTCTTCTGTTTGTATATTGCCCTCATTGGTTAAATAAAGAAAACTGCCTTGGCCTTTTGGTAGGACAGCCCTTAGGTGGGTGGAGTAGATAGAAGGGAATGCTGTGAGAGAGAAGGCAGTGGAGCAGACGCCATGCTTCTCCAGCACAAGATGGACACTGGTTAGACTCATACCGGTAAGCCACGACTCGTGGTGACACACAGATGATTAGAAATGGGTTAAACAAATATGTGAGAGTTAGCCAATAAGAGGCTAGGGCTAATGGGCCAGGCAGTATTTAAATGAATACAGTTTCCGTGTAATTATTTCGGGTACGCACTGGGAGCCGGGCGGGACAGAACAAGGGGCCCGGCGCCGGGAAGACAGCCCGAGCCCTTCATTACAACAACATACTTTCATTAAAAAACTTTTCGTTGTTTACATGAAATTCAGCTTCCTGATCATTCTTTGTTTGTGCTAAATGTGACAACCTAAAATAAGAAGTATTAATGAATTCTACTTCTGTTGTAATTGATTAGCCTGAAAATTGCAAGCGATACTAGAATTACTAGCAGTGGTTTGGTAAGGAGAATGGAAACCAGATGAAACAATAAACCAGTAAACAGCCTTTTCTCTCTGTTACTCTAACAGTAAGTACCTAGAAATGCAAGCAAAACCGAAAGATCCCCTTTAAAATAGTGGGAAAATATAAATATTTAGGGATAAATTTAATAAAAGAAACATAAGACATAAAAAAGAAAACAATATGTGAACAAATGATAGGAATAGTTAACATAAAAAACATAAAATTTTCTGAATGTAATAGATAAATTGTATTCCATTAAAATTAGAATCTTTTGGAGACTTTTGTTTTGTTTGTTGGTTTTGTGTTTGGACTTCCATGCTGGACTGGAATTCACTGTGTAGCCCAGGCAACACTCAAACTTGCTGTAATTCTTTTGCATTACAGGCATGAGCAATCATGCCCAGCTCGTTAACATTAAATGGGCTTTTTGTTTTTAATTTCATTAACAATATTAAACTTGAATAAAGAAATAAATGTCTGGAAAAAGCTAAAAAGTACAGTAGAATGAGTCTTGCATTATTAGAGATCATGGCAGTATATCCAGTCACTAAAACAGAATAAATATAATAATAGTATGTAAAGGAACAAAAATTAACAGATGCATCAAGAAATTAGTACATTACAACTACAGCCATTCAGCTCAGGAGGAAAATGTGAGCTATCAATAAATGAAGTTGGCACAGCAGGGCACCTGTGTAGAATAATACAAAATTAAACCATAGGGCTGGGGGGCAACTAGATCAGGGGTAGAGTATTTGCCTGGCTCAAGGCCCTGGGTCCACACCCCATTACTGACAAAGAGGAAAAATCATATAAATATAGAAATAAAGTACACAACATACCATATAAAAATAAGTTATAGTACTATATAGACTTAAATTAAAAAATGAAGATCTTGTGAGAACATTACAGACAATAAATATATCCTCTAGAGACATTGGAAACACCTTTTATAAAAACAGAAGTAATTAAAGAAAATATGGATATAATTACTATTTTAAAATATAAAACTTTTATATAGCCAAAAGTAATGTGAACGAAGTTAATAAAGAAATAATAGACATGGTAATAATTTTTAATTAAAGCAACTAACATGTTAACTTTTTTTTACTTAGCATCTCACTAGCTCAGGCTAACGAGGAGCTTGCAGTACTCCTGCCTCAGCCTCGAGAGTGCTGGGATTATAGATATGTGTCATCATACCCAACTAGGATTAATTTACAAATTGGTAAGAAAAAAAGATGTTTAAACTAAAAGAAAAGCTAACCAAAACATGAAGAAACAATTTATCAAAGTGAAAATCTAAGCACAAAAATATGCTCAAATTCTCCAGCCACTCAAGGAATATGAGAGAACCTGGTAAAATATGATTTTGTAGCCATCAGATTAATAAGCATGGAAAGAGCTGTAACAGCTGCTGCTAGCAGAGATGAGGGAAAAGGGATTTTCATGCATTGTTGATGATAAAACTATTGCCACAGGTTTGTTTTGTTTTATTCTTTTAATATACACTCAAGAAACAGCTCTTAATTTTTAAAAGGCAATTGCTGCACTGAGACAAATACACAACTCACCGGAACATTGCTTAATTAATTTCCACATACAAAGAGCACACAGATCAAGAAGCAGATCACCCGTTCCCCAGAATGACCCTCACCCATGCTTCTTTCTATTTACTTCCCACCTCCCCAAGCGTAGTCAATTTGATCTCAGGTAGTCTTCCCCACCATTAGGGATAGATCAGCATTTCTTCTGTGTGTGCTCAATATATATAATACTTATTGAATTTTTACCTTAGTGGTAAAAAACAGGAAACAAAATAATTATTTGATAACTTTTCTCGTTGCTATGATAAAATACCCGACAAAATAAACCTACGGTCATTTTGACTCACGGTTTGAGGGTATAGTTCATCATGGCAAGGAAGTCGTGGGCACAGGAGCATAAGGTAGCTTGCTGGTAACATCACAGCTACATTTGGGAAACAGAGTGGTGACTGCTTACGCTCAGTTTTCTCCTGTTTATGCAATCAAGGACCCAATCCTAGGGAATGGTGCCATCCGTGGTTATGGGAGGTAGGTCTTCCCACTCCAATTAACATAATGTAAATAATCCCTCATAGATGTATCCAGAGACTTGTCTCCAAGATGATTCTAGATGCTGTCAAGTTGACAGTCAATACAAACTATCAGAAGCCCATCCCTTGCCAACTTGATACCCAAGCACATCACTTTTCAGCCATCACATTCTACTTCATGTCTCAATAGGCTTCTGGCAAAACGCATTCAATCTAACCTCAAAATTACCATAGTCTTGAACAATTCCAGCACTATTCAAGAGTGTCACTGCAGAATTTCTTCTGAGACGCAGGCAGTCTTTTAACTGTGAACTCCTTTTTACATATTCCTAGAACACAGTGGCACAGAGGAAACATTCCCTTTCCCCAAGGGAGGAATTGTGGACATAGCATGGAAAGATCAAATCCCAAACAAGATAGAAACTTAGAAGGGAAAATACTAGATCCTACAGATCCCTGTTAAGCATCTGGGATGCTAATGGAATAGCGCTCCAAAAGGATTGAGTAGCTCCACCCAAAGGCCAGTATATAGCCTTTCTCATTGGTTGGCGCTACTCCACAGTTGAAGTTTTCCTTGGCATATGTCCCAGTCATTCTGGACTTTCCATTCCAATTCCGGCTTTACCTTTGCTGTTTTATGCAACGGGCTCTCAGAGTCCTCTTACAGAGAATCTGACACTTTTGGGCATTCCCTAGCCTCAGCCACTTTCTTGAACTTTGACACAAACTTCCAGAAGTCCAGCATCCTTGCATCTTTCATACCTATAACACCAGTACCACATGGATGATGATGCCAAGTTCTGCTGCCAGGTTGAGATGCAGCCTCATCCCCATAGATCATGGTTGCCATGTTTTCTATCTGAACCTGCAAGGAATGACTTCCGCGTCATTTTCAGTTCACACTCTCAAATGGATTTGCATTCTCACAGCCTTCAGTGTCTGCCATCTTGCCCTCAGGACACTTTTCCTATTGTCCACCCCTTTCCTCACAGAGTTTCACCTCTCTGTCTCTCTGTCTGTTCTCTGTTGTTTCGCTTTCTCTCTCTCCTCTGTGTGTATGTGTATCCTCTCTCTCCTTGCTCCATTTTTTCCCTGATAAACTCTTTCTTTCCCCCCTAAAATCCCATGAGCTGGGCCTCCAGTATCTGTGTTTCTTTCAGCGTTCCTCTCTTTTAGACTCCCACCAGAATGGACCTTTGATCTCTGCTTCCAGCACTGTAGAGCTTTTCTAGCTCAAAGTTCCAAATTCTTCCCTGGTCCTCCTGTAACCCAGTTTCAATAGCCTAAGCATCACATGGTCAGAATTATCATAGCAATGACCCCACTCTCTGTATCAAGCTTCTTTGTAAGTTCCCTTTCTCGTGACTGTGATCAAATACCTGACAAAGTCAGCTTAAGAAAGAATGGGTTAGTTTGAGGATACAGTTCATCATGGCAAGGAAACCACAGTATCAGGACCATAGGTAACTAGCTGATCACACTGCATCTCCAGTTGGGAAGCAGAGTGATGAGTGCTTAGGCTCAGCCTTCTCATTTTGATGCAGTCCAGGACACCAGCCCGGGGAATGGGGCTGCCCAGTTAAGGCAAGTCTTTCTACCCCAATTAACCTAGTATAGATGATTCTTCACAGGCATGCCCGAAGATTTGTCTCCAAAATAATCCTAGATCCTGTCAAGTTTATCATTAATATACAAGCAGCCCATTAATGAAAGCGGAGTGACTGAATTAAAAGTAGTCCTCCACAACACAAAATATTTTACAGTTGTTAAAAAGAATAAATTAATGAACAAAAATGTTCATGGCAGCACTGTCCATAATAGCTCAAAGGTCTACCAGTAGATGGATAAATAAATTCTGATATATTCACATGAGGTATTATACAACCATCAGAATGAATAACGAAATGAAAGTGCATTATGAATGCTATAAATAATAATGTTATATTATAGAATACTATCTAATGGTTTCTTTTCTATAGAATCCAAAAAAAAAAAAGGCTAAAGAAATTTATGTTGTTAAAGTCAGGATGATCCTTAGGTGAGAGTGGTTCTGGGATACAGGTAATATTCTATTTTGTTTTAAAATTATCTTCATATTATTGTATATGTGTTTGTGCATGTGTGTGAGTACACACATGCCATGTGCATGTGGACATCAGAGAACAATTTGGAGAGTAAGGTCTCTCTTGCCACCATGTAGGTTCCAGGGATCAAACTCAGGTCACCAGGCTTGGTGGCAAGTGCCCTTATTCCTTTAGCCATCTTGACAGCACAATATTCTGTTTCCTTGATTGGGTGCTTGTTGCATGTAGAAATTCCTTAAGCAGTATACTGATTATTTGTGCATTTATCTTGATCCATTTTCTGTTGCCTAGAACAAAATTCCTGAAACTGGACGATGTAGAAACAATAGAAATATATTTGGGACATGGTTTTGAAGGCTGGGAAGTTCAAGAGTATGGCCTTGGAGTCTTTTTAGCATGTGGCACAGGCCCTCTTGCTACAGCCTAACAGGGCAGGAGACAGCACATGGCAGGGAAACCCTGTCCTAGCTGGTCTCTCTTCCTCTTATAAATTAACTAATGTCATAATGAAGCCCTCACTCTGATGGCCTTTTCTAATTCTGACTACTTAACAGAAGCCCTTTCTCTAAAAACCATTAACATATGAATTTTGAGATTAAGTTTTCAACACATTAACTTGTGAGGGGGGCAAATTCAAATATATTATCATTCAAAAGATAAAAAAGCGGGACCTGGAACAGCTCCCTGGGCCTTCAGCACCCTGTAATAGTAAAAGCAGAATGCAAAAAAAAAAAAAGATTATCTAATTCCATTTTCAATGCAGCACAAAATAAAAACTCTGCAATTGTTTTAAAGTGTATATGAATATACACATATATGGGGATATAAATGGTTCTATACAAATTTATATACAGAGAGTAAAAATATGGAAAGTCCTATAGTGGGTTAATATGGCTTCTGTATGAGAGGAAAAATGAATGAGAACCATGCTAATGCCGGGAAAAGCAAAGTGAAAAGAGAAAATGTGTGGTCTTGTTTTTTTAAAAAATATAAAATATGATACCATTTATGTAAAAACTGTTACAGAAATTCAGTAGACCTACCAAGGTTTTGAAATTGTGGTCCAATAAATGACACACATTATATAATCCAAATACATTGCATATTACTAAGATTTAATCATTAGATAAAAATATGAAGTCTAAAGATTATTAACAAATACTAAGAATGCAGCCCACACTAAAGAATACAAAAACTCTATCACTGCTAGTAATATAGTAACTCAGACAACATGAAAATCCTTTTACTATAATCATCTAGATACACTGAGTAAAATCTCCCATGATTATTTTAAATGTACAACTAGGTTCACAAATAATAAAAGCCAACCCCCAGGTGCCAGAAGCAAAAGGGAAAAAGAAACAGCAGAAGAGTGAATGCTTGAGATAACAGGGGGTATTTGTCTCCAGAACCTAGGAGTTTGGGAATTAATACCCTACACAGGCACAGGAAATGAGGCTTTGGGCTCTAGGGGGTAGAGAATTAAACTGAGAACTTCACATAAAGCCAAGACACTCAAAGAACTATTTTATTTATGAAAAGATTTAAAAACAAGAGAGACCACACAGGGCAACTGGGCTTTGGGTGGAAGAATAATAAAAGCTCTCTGAGAATTTAAAACCACAGGACTACGATTCCTACTGTTTTCACTCTACCCACATAATTCAGAGACTTCAGACTAGAAAGTTACGTAAGAACAGCTCCTTAAATACCGACACCCCTGGGAACAAGTCGAACAAAGACATGGAAGCAAAGCTCCCTCATCCCAAATATCATGGACTATTCCAAACATACAAAGATGTGGAGCAACAACAACAAAGCTCTACTAATGATGAGTTCATGATGAAAAATTACAAAGCCCACAAGTGAACAATCCAGACTGATCAAGTGTATGCACATAGCACAAACACATAACTAGGTTCTCCCCCACAAACACACACAGATCATACAAGAAACACATACAGTAACTGGAGAATAGAAAAGAATCAAACTCTAAAAATAGAACTCTGTGTGGAGGAAAAATAAAAAAGAGGAAAAAGAAGAATAACAAAACTTACGTAGTATATCTTGGCACAAATAATTTTTATTTATTTTTTTGAGATTATAATTACATCATTTCCCCCCTCTTCCTTTTCTTCTCTTCAAAGCCTCCTATGTACCCCCACTCAGCAAAAATCACTTTTAAAGATTATGAAATGACATAAAACTCTTTGTTAAAATAGGTGAGCGAATTCTAAAATGATTGGAAACTATGTCATGTTTCTGAGCAGGAAGAGTCACTACAGTTTAGGCTAACTTGTAAATGATGGCATGCCTATCAAAATCCACTAGCCGATTCTACAAACCTCACAAGCTGATTCCAATGTGCATACAGAAAGCAAAAGGACCAAGAAGAGTCAAAGAAGTCAGGTGTCGCCAAGGTTCATGCTACTAGAAAGTAAGAAAAATATAAACCTATAGTATTTGATACATGAAGCATTTGCAAGAAAATAGCTCCAGAGATCAGTGGATGGTACCAATGAACCACATGCATGTAGGACCTTGCTATATGACGGAAGTGTCATTATAAATGAGTCAAAACAGATATATTATTCAATAAATAGCCCTAAATCATTTGCAGTGAATTAAGCAGATAAATGACCTTGAAAAGCAAAATTTAAAAAAAGAAGAAGAAGAAAATCTTCAGAGAACCCACTTGATTCTCATTATTCATAGTATTTTGGATCTATATATTCTAAATGAACACTGGATTAGCAAATACTGAAAGAATGCTCCTTGGGGAAATATAGAGTTGGGTTCCTGCCAGGCTTTGGCCACCATTTCTATCAACTGATCAATATATACCTTGTTTTACAAGTATTTTTCTTTAAATATAATCCATTTACTGTGTATTGTCAATTCATTAACACTAAACTCATGCCAAAAGTACTATCGGCGCATGCTTGAATTATTTTTACTTAGCACATGTATCTTCTCCATAAGGTACCTCACAGTTTTGTTACTCTTAGGGAATACTAGGCAATACTTCACCATTGAGCTTGGGAGCCGTTTTCAATAGCAAACTCTTTAAGAAAACACACACACACACACACACACACACACACACACACACATATATATAAAGCATGATGCATAAGTTCATCTTTGGAAGGACAGTTGGTTATGATCTGGAAACTTAAACAAAAAGGCAGAGTGTCACCGTGTTTGACCTCAACTGGAACCATGCATTTGAGCCATATTTTCCACCACCTTTGCACATGACAATTGCACATATTAATTTTGGATTATGAGATTAATTCTGGGCATGAGGATCAACTACACCTATCTGGTTTTTCTAGGGTTCTAGGAAAAAAACTCTTGAGAATAAATAACCAAATGATATTCACAAAGTAACAAAAAACAGTCATCAGAGATGGCCTGAGATTTTAGACATTTTGCAAACCCTACATTATCAGTCAGCTTTAATATGAGATAAGAGGAAAGGAGTTTTGGACACATAAGTTGAAGACCTCGGGTTTGTTTTCAGAGCTGCTGCCCAGCCCATTATGGACGGCACCATTCCCTAGACAGAGGATTCTGAGCTATACGAGACAGGAGAACGCTACATGAAAACCAGTAGACACAAGCAATGGTGTGTATATTCTCCCTGCCTCTTGACTGTGATGTGATGTGACTAGCTGATTGATTTCCTGCCTTGACTTCCCTGAAAAGATGAACTGAGAGCTGAAATTGGAAGGCAGATAAACCCTTTCCTCCTCTGTGATGCTTTCAGTCAGGGTATTTTACCTCAGCAGCTGAAATGTTTTCATGCAGCAGCTATTTTTGTTGCTGTTGTTTTTGTTGTTAAGATTTAGCATAAAGTTACAGAATTCTTGTGAATTTCTTTTTAAAGTTTTATGGTAAATCTATAGTTATATTCCTTTTTAGTCTTCATTAATATGGCTAGCTTTTTACGTTTTTTTCCCAGCTCAAACCTAGGACCTTGTGCATATTTACTTTGAATTTAATTGCATTAGAATCAGAGAATGTAATATGTTTCTCATTGATTGGTAATTGTGGTCTGTTTTGTGGTCAGATTTTATAAATGTTCCAGTGTGCTTAAAATATGTATTCTTTAGAGTTGATCTTAAAAATTACATTTCAAAAGTTGATTTGAGTTCCAGAAATGTTTGCACATGAACATATCTATATAGTATACACATACACATTTATATACACTCACATGATGCATCAGGTTAGTTAGACTGTCCAATATTTCATAATTTTATATTTCTATAACAAGTTACTGACAAAGAGATCACAAAGCTTACTCTATCAATTTAGCCTAGCACTTGTGGAAATTTCTGTATTAATTTTAAAGCTTTGTGATTAGATGCATATACATCTAAAATTATTTTTCTTCATGGTGAAGTATTCCCTTTGCATTTAGTAATAATCTTTTTTAAAGTTCTCAATAATATTCCTTGTATTGTGAACTGAAGTTCCCAGGGGGGAAGGGGAAAAGAGCTGCACCTGTGTTAAAGATTATACAAGGTCAAATGACTTAGTTTTGTGATTATGGAAAATTAAAATGTTTCAGCCCAAGTCAAATTATTTTGGGCTATTTTCAGTCCCTTTAAAAGTCATTCATTGGCCATTTCTACGTTTGACAGAATGCCATGGATCTGAGAGAGAGCAGGGGAGGGAGCATACATGGGAGGGGTTACAGGGAGGAAAGGGAAGGGGAAACAGGATGTAATTAAAAATTAATGAAACAAACACTTTAAATGTAGTTTTAGAAAGCCACTGGCTTCCATCAATCCACTCTAAGAGTATCTCCTATATTGTGTGAGGCCTATGATGGAGATTTTCACACTCTGCTATAACCCTCATAACCGATGTTTCTACCAATGTATTAATGTGTGATTTTTCTTTTTTCTGTCACTGTAAAGATTCATAAAAACTGTTGCCATGTTAGAACACAGAATTAGAGGTAATATAGGTTTCTGGGCATGACCATCCATATTTAAATAAATTATCACTTATTCTTTGAGGTGAAAATTACATTTTTACAACAGCATTAATACCTATCTTGTCTGATGCTAGAATTACCATGATTTCTGTTATGCTGTTTTCCTGCCTCTGGGGGTTTCTTTTGCTTTTCTACAAGTTTAAATATTCATTTCAAAAGATATCTGATACAATTCATCCATTATTTCTGATATATGTAGCAGGCAGACTTGTATGATCTGGATTGTTTCTCGATCTTGAAGTTCTAAAGTTGTAAAAATAATGAAATATAGTCTAACCTTTAGGCAGAAATTAATTGTCTGATATGCAATCAGAACAGCAGAGTAAGTTGTTGTCTTATCAGTCAGGTTGTCAAACCATATTAATTATAGGGCTTAATCTGAATATACTTGTTTTATAATTCCAACAAACATAAAAAATAAGGGCTTTGTTGTCGCTCTCACAGCCTCTCTCATGATTCTGATATGACCCTCATTCCTGAAGGTGGTCCCCCACCAACTGAAGATCGCTGGTTATGGAATCTCCAAAAATGATTACAGTTTGAAGATGGAAATACTTTATTTCAATAACAGCTTAGCATTCTTCTTATCCTCAGCCACTCACAGATATTATACCTAATAGTTTTCTCTCCTGCTCTGTGGGTTCCTTCCAGTATGCTTCCAAATTGCTCCAGTCTCCTGGTTAGGTATGATAAAACCAGCACTAGGCTCAAACCCAGTTCATCACAGGCAGTGTATGGATCCCAACACTGGAAGTAAATCTCATCAACAGATTTTTAACCTAGTTTTACCAATAGTGGTTTGCTAAGGACTGCCAACGCTTACACTGTGCATCCGCTTGTGCTATGAATTAGGGTCTACTTTGCCCAACTACTATGGATTTCAAACGTCCTGGTTAAGACTAGAAGTTGGGGTCAGCTGCTTTCAAAGAGGCTGGGAGAAGGTGTTGTTCATCTTTAGCAAGATGGCTCTGTGGCTTCTCATATTTATGTACTACATAGAAAGCCTTTAGGAACTCATTAAAGTCTATGTTTCCATCTTTGTTGAAGTCCATTATGTTGGCAAGCTCATCAATTTGGGAATCGTCAACATGAACATTGTAGTGAGTGTTGAAAAGTTTCCACATGGTCCGGAATTCATCCATGGAAATCAGACCTAAAAGGAAACAGGAGAAAGTTAACTGCTAATGTTAAAACCCCCCTGAAAGAGTAGGGGAGAAGCCACACTGATTGAATAGTCACAATTACAAACTCACTAACATGCCTGAGAATCAAAATACTGAAGGAAATGGAAGAATAAGATTATACGTGTAAGAAACAGTATGTTACTTCCAACTACCAAGGATCCTGGTATATTAATGCCAAAAAGAGTAACAGGCAAAGAAATAGTGAGCAGATATGGACGAAAGTGGTTTAGAAATTCTGTGAACTAAAATCTAACGGCACAAGATACAGAGAAGGATGGCAGAAGAGATAGCAACATTAAAGCAGGAGAAAGTACCCCAAGGGTCAATAAGATGATGTTGATGACGATGATGATGATGAGGATGTGTGTGTGTGTGTGTGTGTGTGTGTGTGTATGTGCATGCACGCACACGTACACATGATGCAACCTAAGCCCTTCCACCCTTCTACCATGTGAGTCTCAGGGATTGAATTCAGATCATCATGGTCAGCAGTGAGCACCTTTGCCTGATGAGTCATCTCATAAACCCACGGTTGCTGTTTTTATAGGCAATAATCTATTTTCTTGGATCATTATTGGTACTTTTTCACACTCAAATGTCTCTGCACAGAGGTTAGGGGCAGGGTGCTGAGGATGGTACCCAGAGCCTCATACACAACAGGCAATCTCTCTACGACTGAGCTATATTCCCAGCCCTGCATTTTTAAGTTACAAAATCAGTAATCATATATTAAAGCTAAATCAAAACTGAGTTTTCAATCCCTTAAACAAAATTAGTACTCTTTTCCTATTAACTAAGATACTAAAGCAGAAAGTGAATTATCTTTAATTGGTTCTAAGTCTTGTGCCTATGATCAAGTGCATGTGAGCTGTCTTTCTCATCCCTGCTGGTGGTTTATATAAAGGTGCTATTCCGGTGAGACCAATGACTATAAAGGCTTCTGGAGAACTCTATGGTCTCTAGTACAGAATTTGTAGCCAAACGAAATCATCAATAATATTAAATATTTAATAAATAATATTAAATAAATATTAAATATAAATTTTTTTCTTTACGTTTCCCCAAGTTGGATAAAGAATGAAATTAATGAAAACTGAGTCCTGAACTCAAAGAAACAAACTAGCCTTTGCTTTGTATTACTCCTGAACCAATCCATGTTCAGTATTACTCCTGAGCCAATCAACATTCACTTACCTGAGTGATCAGTGTCGATGACATTAAATATGATTTTCAGGTCAGATCGGTATCTGTACAGAGTTTCAATTAGACTAGATTTCATCTACAATAAAGATTTTTTAAGTGTTAGAATACTGAGGATTCATTTCATTTTACATTCCAACCACAGTTCCCCCTCCCATCCTTCCTCACTCTACCCCCTCACCTCCCTCCCAGGCCTCATCCACTCCTTCCAAAGGGTTAGGCCTCCCATGGGGAGTCAACAAAGCCTGCCACATTTAGTTGAGGCAGCACCAAGCCCCTGCCCACTGCATTGAGGCTGAGCAAGGCATCCCTCCAAAGGGAATGGGCTCCAAAAAGCTAGCTCATGCACCAGGGATAGATCCTGGTCCCACTGCCAGGGGCCTCTAAGACAGACCAAGCTACACAAATGTCTCCCACATGCAGAGGGCCTAGTTCGGTCCCATGGAGGTTCCACCACTGTCAGTCATGAGTTCCCACGAGCTTGAATAAGAAAAAGGACTACCAAAGGCAAACAAGCTGTACATTGTAGAAAGCTTGGCAGAAATACCGTCATTATTGTAAATAGCTTAACTGTGTTAGAGTTAAATCCTTTCCTTTTAGTTTAGACAAAAAGAAAGAACTATTACAGGACATTTGATCACACTGTGACCCTGAGATTGCATTGTTCGCTGGACAAACCTGTTTGTAGTTGTGGCGTCCCTCTGCACTAGCACACACATTTCATCCAAGAGCCTCCTTCATGCATATCATAAACGGGATTAAATAAAGTCAACCATAGGTCACGAGGCAGAGCAAGCAACCAGTTCACAGGAAATAAACATAGAAAAAAAACAATAGAGACTACAGGGGAGTGAGGAGGATGAACAGAGAGATGCACAGGAAACAGAGGGGAGGGACATTTTAGTTTGAGGAGGCTTGTTGGAGACAGAATAGGAGAAGGAGCCTTCTGGAACATCAGCAGAGGAAGGTCGGCTGGGCGCTTTCTCCGTCTCTTTGAGCTAATAGGTTTTCAACACTCCCCCCCCCCAAAAAAAAACCCAATACAGAATAATTTCAGCAAATGCAACAAATACAAAATAACCTTATAAATTCTTTTTCCTTTCTTTTTATCTCTTTCTGGTGCTAAGGGATAAATCCCATAAGCATGCTGGGCAGGTGCTTTACCACTGAACTAGGTCTTAAGACCACCGATTCACATATGAGAAGGCAAGCTATCCCGTGGCCTAACCACTTTGAGTCTGATTAAAGCCTTGCCCATGTGTTCTACAGGGACAAAGACTCAATACGACAGCTGCAAATCTACAGAAAAGTCTACAGAGATTGTTCCATTTCCTCTCCTATAATCTTAAAGAATAAGGGCAGAAAAGAAAAAGATAAAGCAATTTTCCCAGAGGTCAGGTAGCGACTGAATGATATTTGGATCTTAGCCCCTCTGTGCTGAAGCCTACGATCTGAATCACGGTGGTAAACTGTCTCTACCATCCAAGGCCTTCTTCCTAGAGACAGTTTCCCAGGTAGTCTACATGATTCTCTTTGTTCTTCTCATCTTCCCTACAAAGGATCACCCAAGCTTTAGTTCCCATCTGCTGTGTTATAATTAATTACTAATGAATTGCTAGCTAGTTAGATGGGATCTGATCAGTGTCCCTGTGGTACTGTCATTTTAATAAGATATTTTATATCTTCTAATACTTTAAGGCATATTCTAGGGCATGTCAGCAAGTCTGTACATGCATGGTGAATATGTGAGTGGTATTTTTTCATGAGAGAATGTTGTGATATTGCTACAGCTGCCCTGGACAACACCTGAAACTAAGAATGTCAGATTTGACATAGATTTGATTACAAAGCTTTTGCTTTTTTTATTTGTCTGTTCTACAGAGAGTACACACATTTCCCAACCTCCTCACCATGTTCCTCGGAGATTCCCTTTTGGCCTTTCCTGAGACTGTTATTCCCATTCATTAGATAATCCACTCCTACCTTCTGAAAGAACTAAGTTGCTTAGAGGTTGTCCAAAGGGTGTTTTGATGGAGCCAGATTTTTAGCTGGAACTAATATGTCACTCACCTCCTTCACAGGCTTTTCAATGTGGACATCCTGGAAGCTGGACATGTAGTCAACATTTCCATCTTGGTCTATGTGTACCAGGTGTGAACTCAGAGATCTCCATGGTAAGTTCAGCCCCAAAATGCTCTCCATAGAAAAAGCCCACTGCGCCAATGAAATCCTCCCTAACAGCAACAACAAAGGCCCATATGATTGGTACATAATTGGACAAAATAAAAGTGCAAGCTCCTTCACAGAGCTAGTGACAGCCTGGGGTTTTGAGGACTGAGGGCCCCCCTGCTCTCCTCCGTGATCTGTCTGACTGGGTTTTAGCACCTCAAGTAAAGAAAGTTTTTGTTCTGTAAATCTTACTGTCACATGAAAGAAATTCTACTTGTAGTCAGGCACTTGGGTGGCAGAGGCGGTGGATCTCTGTGAGTTCGAGACCAGCCTGGTCTACAGGGAAAGTTCCAGGACAGCTGAGGCTGCACAGGGAAACTTTGTCTCCAAAAACAAAAAGAGAAAGAAAAAAGAAAGCCCCTTTTCCCATTATCTAATACATAAAGTAAGGTAATACAGATTTGAAAACACAGAAAAAAGACTTACTTTCATTTTTAATATTTTAGCTTATCATTTACCTATTTTCCCAACTGTTTTTGATTTAATATTATATTGTAATTTTCTAAACCATAAATATTTTTATTTTTCTGATTATTGAAGATATATATTCATTCGAGGCAACTTTTGATGGGGATGAAACCTATTATATACAACAAGCAAGCATTCTACCACCAAGCTATATTGCCAAACCTTGGCTTTTGAGACAGAACCTCAATATATAACTGAGGCTAGCCTTGAACTCACTATATAGCCCAGGCTAGCCTCAAACTTACACTCTTACTTTCATCGTTTCTGACAGGTATGAGCCACCATGCCCAGCACTCAATGATTCTGAATAAATAATTTTATTATTTTTAGTGTTTTTGCTAAGTATATAAATATTTATATGTATAAATACATGTATATATAGTTTCTCTTTCATTTTTAGACTTATTTTATGTATATGAATGTTTTGCCTGCATGTATGTCTGAGTACCATGTGTACAGTGCCCATACCTTGAATCCAATATGTAGCTGAAGCTGTCCTTGAATTCTTTATCCTCCTGCCTCCACCTCCCTAGTGCTAGAATTATAGGCATGAGGCAGCACATTCGACATTTACACTTACTCTTAATTGTCTAAATGTTTTTACAAACCATGAAACCAGGTCACAAGATGGAGCTCAGTTGTTAGAGTGTTTGTCTAGCATGTACAGAGCCCTGGGTTTGGTCCCCAGTACCACATAAATCGGGCATGGTGGCATAAATCTATAATCTCAGCACATAGGAGGTGGAGGCAGGAAGGTCCACAGTTAAGGTATTCATTCTCAGCTACATAGGGAGTTTGAGGCCAGATTGTTTTAGAGACCTTGTCTCAAAAGTTTTTAAATAAACTGGCCTGTTATAGTGCACACGTTTAATCCCAGCACTTGGGAGACAGAGGCAGGTGGGTCTCTGAGTTGAGGCCAGCCTGGTCTACTGATCTACAAAGTGAGTTCCAGGATTGCCAGGGCTACACACAGAGAAACCCTGTCTCAAAAAAACCTAAAAAAAATTTAAATAAAATAAAATTAAACCATAAAACAGGGTTAAATATACCAAATAATTGTTTTAAGTACATTATAGGATATCTTTATTAAAATAGCAAATGACACTGACTGGGTTTGGAATGACAAAACAGCTTGGAGCTCCTAGTATTCATAGCAAAAGCCAAACTTCGTCGTGATATTCTAATATTTGACTGTTTCATTTATTTTTTTATATAAATTTATCAATAAGATCAGCCCTTAATTGTCCTTCTCCATATTGTTGTTAGGTTTAAGCCCAAAGGTTAGGTTGACCTCCTAAAATACTCTGTCCCTGTTCTCTAGAAAAGGGGATCAAAGTACTTTCTTGTTTTCTTAAATGCCTGCCGCCATGCTGAATGAAGCTGTTAGAGAAACTTTTGAATTTTCTGATTCAGTTTCTTTAACAGTTACAGTCATTAAGCCTTTTGGTTTATTTCTGTCTCTGTTTAGAATGTGTGTGTAGATGTATTTATTTTAGGACTATGTCCATTTGATGTAAAGTTCTAATTCATTGCTAGATAAATTTTCATAATGTATCTAATGATCTTAATGATTATAAATTCCCTAATAGCATCTCTTTCTATCTTACTCTTGGTTATTTGTACTTGAATATGTATTCTCTAATTTGTGTGCTAGCTTGCTTCTCTCTCTCTCTCTCTCTCTGTTTTATCAAGTTTACCAGTTTCTTCAAAGAACTATTTTCTTATTAGTTGATAACAGTTTCATCTTTTAAAATAGATGCATTCAAAGTGACCAATGTTTCTCTAATTTGTATTCTGTAAACTTTACATGTGAATTTACATTATCATTTAGCTTGAGTATTTTAATTTCTACTATGATTTCTTCTTTGATCTCAGGACTATTCAGAAGTACATTTCTCATTTCCAAAAAGTGTCTGTGTGTGTGCATGTGTGTGTGCGTGCACATGTGTATGCACACGTGTGTGTTTTTGTTATATATCACAGGCTAGCATCAAAATAATGATTCCATTGCCTCTGCCTCGAGTGCTGACTGGGATTACAGGAGTGTGCCACCAAAAGGAATTTTTATGTTTAGATTATATAGAGCTGTAGCACTTGTCAGGGTATTATCTTTGGTCTGTCTCTTTAGTTACTAAAGGAGGAATATTAAAATCTCCCACTATGATGGCAAACTTGCCCTTTTCTGCTCATTGCTCTGCCAGTTTTGTTTTGCATATTTTGAGGTTATATCAGTAGGAACATAAACATGTAGAACAAATTCAACTGGCAAATTAAATGTTTGCTATCATGAAGTGTCCCTTTTCATGTCTAGTAACATATATTTCCTCCGAATCTACTTTGTTTGCTATTAACAGAGTAGTTCCAGCTGTGTTTCTGTCAATGTTTTTATGCTATTTTTCTAAATATAACTTTCAATCTTTGTTTATATGATCCACTATCTACTGGCTTTTTTTCTCAGTTGCTGATTAGTCTATCAGTCTAACTGCTGTGTCTTTTTAGCAATCTGTGTTTCCTCCCTGCCTGCATTTGAATGCCCTCTTCCCTATTGGTGCTCTGCATCTTCATTATAAGTGAATGTGAGTGCAGATTTCATTTTATTTATCCTGTTTGAGAACCATTGTTCCTCTTTATCGCTAGGAATCTGTCACAGGTCTGGAAGAGTTGTAGGCATTATCCTGTTAAATATAGTCTGCACTCTCTCCAGTCTTCCTTCCTGGTATCCTGATATATGGTAGATATATGGTATCCTGACTATATATTTTGTTCATTTTTGCTGTCTATAATAATTTTTTGAGATGGGGTGTGAGTGACTACATAGCTCAGGCTATCCTTGGAGGTTACTATGCAGTTTAGGCTAGCCTTGGAAGTTCCTAGCTCTCAATCTAATTCTTGATGCTAACCTTCTCTTTACCCTAACACATTCATTATGAACACTCTCTCACTCTCTTGGGTTTTGTCTTTGGTTTGAGGTCAGGTCTCATGTAGACCAGCTGGCCTCAAATTCCTGACTTCCTGCCACCACCTGCCAACTGCTGGCATTACAGGTATGCAGCACCAGCCCTGTTTCCTCTTTATTTTAATAAACATAGTGCTGTAAGTACATGATACTTCTTCAAACCATATCATATTTCAAATCTTTCAAACACATATCCGTGGTTCTCATCCGTGCCTTTCTTAGGTATTTTCTATTTTGTATTTGACAATTCCCATGGCTGGTTTCCTTGGGAGAAACTAGCTCTGTGATTTGCTGGGTTTTGTTGTCGTCGTCGTTGTTGTCTCCCAGTCATCATAGCCCACCTCATTTATTTAGTAGTCAGTCCTTCATTGCAAGCTCACACTAATTGATGTTAACCTCTGAATACACCAGTGGCTACAATTAAGGATGTTATCCTCAAAGATGCAGTTGGGAACATTATTTAGTCACTTTGAAGGCACACGAATCCAAAATTCATCTTTTCTCTCTCTCTACCGTGCTAGAATCTCATGTCAGGGCAGTTGCTAGAGCAACATTAGCCTTCATGCCAGGACAGTCTAGCCTTTGGTGCTTAATTGTTGCTTCATGCTTCCACACATGATTCAAATCATCTTTTTGTCTTTTTTAAAGACAGAATCTGTCCGTGTAGGCCAAGCTGGCCTCATACTCATAATTCTCCTGCCTCAGCCTCAGTCTGGGAATTTCAGGCATGTGCCTCTATACCAGGCTCAAATAATTGTTCAAAAGAATGGCAGTCATGAGACTAAGATACTGGGAAGCTGACAAACACATCATGATTCTGCAATCTCCAGAATCTGTTTCTTCACAGGCAACCAGAAGAGAAGTCTAATTCAGGGCTGTTAGTTTCTTAAATTCAAAGAAGCTTACTGAAAAGGAGATACATTCTGATACTTTTTAGTGAATGGATTCTTTATTTTCTATCATTCCTTTCTAGCAACAAAGAAAAACTAAAATCCCATTGAAGAAAACCTGCTCTGTATATAACCAGAATGTTAAGAAATGATAAGTTATTACCTGATCTCCTATAGTCACGGAGCTGGAAAGCATTGATGAGATCAGTTTTTCGTGAAAGCATTCTTTCTTTCAATATCTTGAAGGCACTGAATTCCATAGCACTCACCCTGTGTTAAGAAAACAGCATTTCAGTGAAACTTAAATAAATCATTAGCTTTTACTTAATTTTAATGTGCTATGTTACCACATACCAGTTTCCACATTAAATAAATTGTCTGTTTATACATACTATATTGCTAGATAGTAAATGTAGCATATTTGTGTATACATTTTGGAGATTTGTTAAACATTTGAAATATTATTATTATTTGTATATTGTTCCTTTTTCATTTCTTAGACATTTTATGTTTTGTATTTGACAACTTGATGTGGTGAGGGGATTGTGTGCAGTATATGTGTGCAGATAAGAAGACAATTTTGTGGAGCTGGTTCTCCCCTTATACCTTTATATATGTTCCAGGGCTCAAACACAAGGCAATAGGCTTGCACAGCAAGTGCTTTTACCTGCTGAGCCATCTTGATGACCTGAAAATTCTTTTCTAAACAGAGTTTAAACTAGCCTACAATCCAAAGTCCTCCTGCCTCTGACTCCTGTGTGCTGGGATTACATGCATACACCATCATGCTCAGCCATTTTGTTAATTTTTTTAATTTTGCATTTCATTTATAATCCAGTCTCACATTCTCATAGGGTCAGAAATTTTAACAGCCACAAGAAGTGTTTTCTTGTTTTTTTTTTTTAAGATTACAGATAGAGTTTTCTGGAATTTGAAAGATTCATATGAATATTGAATAATTATTTGATAAAAGGAACTTGTTATATGAGATACCAAAATTTTTTAAATTGTTTTTATTGAGCTATATATTTTTTTCTACTCCCCTCCCTTCCTCCCCCTTCCCCTTCTACCCTCTCCCATAGTTCCCATGCTCCCAATTTATTCAGGAGATCTTGTCTTTTTCTACTTCCCATGTAGATTAGATCCATGGAGATACCAAAATTTACCATTACATTAGTGCCATGGAATAATCTTTTTGTACATTGAGAATATTTGTTGATCACATTTGTCTAATAAAGGGCTGAATGGCCAATAGCTGGGCGGGTAGAGGTTAGGTGAAACTTGCGAACAAAAAGAGAGCACGGGGAAGAAGGAGGGTTGAGTGGCCAGGAGACAAGGAGAGAAGCAAGATGAACATGCCATGCTAAGAAAAAAAAAAAGGTACTGCTACATGGTAGAGCATAGATAAGAAATATGGGTTAATTTAAGTTGTAAGAGCTAACTAGCAACAAGCCTGAGCTATTGGTTGAACATTTATAATTAATATTAAGTCTCTGTGCATTTATTGGGAAACTGGCAGTCCTGACAGAAAAACTCTGCCATTCTGACTGTGATAAAAGAAAATATGTGCATGAGTAGAACATAACAGGAACTTTGAAAAATAGATCCTACTATTATAAAAACACATATGGCAACAGAGGTAGAACAATTTAGTAGAAAAGACAATCTTTTGATCGATGCTAGAACACTTAGTTAACTACCTCAACATAAACTTCTACCTCAATCATTTATAAAAAATGAGTTTGAAGGAGGAACAGAAGAACAGATGAGTCCTGAGAGACAGACATCTTCTGTGTTCACAGAGTGTAGATTCTAGGATACAACATGGATTTTAAAAATCTAAGGCTTGGTGTGTGGAGGGAATGGGAGGAGGGGAGGGAGAAGGAATTTGGACTGGCCTTTTTTTAAAAAAAAATCTAATAAATTAAAACAAAATAAAAAAAAGAATAAAAGAGAAATGAAAAAAAATCTAGGGCTTTTCTCCAGGACAGTCAGGGTTACAAAGAGAAACCCTGACTCAAACAACAACAACAAAAAAAAAACCCAAAAAACAAAAGATAGATTTTCAGAAACTGAATGATCCTAATTTTGCCATGTGGTCATTGCTGGGGTTTATCATTTAGGTTTTATGAAGAAAGTGATCTGGTTTCCTTGTGACTTTTGTTCTTAGGGAAGCAAAGGAGACTCCCCATGTTTTGCTAACTTCACTTCTTCCATAACTTAAAGGCATGTTGAGGGGCTCCACTCCCAGTTCCTGGGTCACAGTGAACTAACCCCTAAGTTGGAGCACTGGAATCTGTCATTTGCAAACAATGCTGATACCATTTAGAAAGACGTGTACTACCTAAATTCTGTCTCTTAAGAAAAGCTATCCACCTATGTATGGAAAGTCCCCTTGACACAGCAGTTCTGGTTTGATAGTCATTTGTTTAAGCATGTATGCAAGGTGAATCCTGGCTGAGCCAACATTGCACTGTGGATATGTATCTGTGTTTACATATGATTAGACAGAAGGCACTGTACATAGGAGTGTTGCTCTCAAGCAATATTTGCAAAACATGCAAACTTACGTATCTGGAAACAATAATACAGGTCCTTGTTGCTATGTGTCAGTCACATAAAAAAAATCTAAGGCTTCTCAATTTCCCTAAATAAACTGACACCATATTTACATATAATTGACATACAACTTCTTATATACCTTAATTTATAGAGTATTTATAATCTTCATTTAATATAAATAGTTGATGTATTATATTATTTGGGAATATGATAACAAAAATGTCTGTACATTTACAGAACTGATTTTTTAAAAAATATTTTCAATGTGGAACCTACTAATACAAAGTATAGGCTATGTATCAAAAAGATAAAATGACAAATGCAAATATGAATAATAACAGCATATGTAAGTAAATTAAGTAAACAACTAAAAAGACAGGGATTATGAGACTCAAATGAGGCTTCAAAATGAAGACTGTCATGCTAATAGGAGACAAAATAGACATTAGATGAAAAGTGTAACTAGAAACTGTAACTAAAATCTAGAGATAGGGCGAGGAACAATTCTTAATGATAGAAGATAATGAACCTAACAGCAGAACCTAAAAGTACATGAAGCACAAACTAAAAGAATTAAAGAAACAGATAACTCAGTAACGAAGGCTGGAAACGTCACTGGCGAAGCTGCTCTTAGTCACTCAGTGTTTTTAGGGCTGTCTACCTTTGGTGAAGAGGGCTCAGGCATGATGAACTGGTTACTTGGTACTGGAAAAATTGTGGAGTTGTGCCATAACTTAGTCTGATGTAAGCTCCTCGGTTGCTGCCTTCTTCATAATAATTAGAAGCAGAAAATAAAGTAATGACCTGATTAAAGAAAAAGAGGATCAAGTTCATTCAGCTAATTCTCAAAAGGTCATTCAATAAAAGCCAGAAATAGCTCAATTCTCAAAAACAAAAACCCTCATAATCTCTGCAAATTATCTGGGTCTGACATGATTTCATATGATTCCCTTGAAGGAAAAGTCAGTGTCTCCATTACTAACTCCTAGCTTTTCGTCCAACGCCCCAGGTATGGCCCTGAATTCCTACACACTATTCTAGTGCCAGATCTTAGAATTATCTTTAATGTTAAGTTTCATAAATTCTAATTTTCAACAGAGATAAATTCCATATTTTCTTACCTTGTGATATCTGTGGGTTCAAAATAAAATTTGGTTAGAAGCTCATGCTTTTTCTTTTGCACAAAGCTGAGTGATTTAGAAGGTTCAGAGCTGTACGAAACCAGTGTTTTAAGAGCAGAGACATAATGAGACTATGGCCACTACCTTAGGAAGAAGTCAGCCTGGGAGGCATGGTAGGTAGATTATAGAAAGATAATACTTGCTAGTGACAGGAAACTGGGTTTAATGCAGTTCTGGTCTAATAAGGATGTCACTTCAGATGAACCACTACTATTTTCTAATTACAAATACACTCTAAATAATACTTTTCTTATTCATCTTGCGGTGTTAGTATGAGCCAAAAATGAATTAATAGAGTTAAGAAATCAGAGTATCAGAGTAGAAGGAAATGCCACAGGATTCCATATTCATTGTTACTTAGTTTTATTCATGATAAAGAAAAAAAGAACCATCCTAGGACAACTGAGGATAAGAACCAGTGTCTTAGTCCTCACTTCTTCTAGCATTATTGAGATAATTGGAGAACAAGACACTCCATTTTGATGGCAGTAGTTAAACTGACCACAGTAAGCAACTTGCTAGTGATCACCTCCTCAATGAGCTGAAAAAAGTGTGCTGTGTGTTTTCTGTCCTATACAGGGAATGTGCAAAAGAAGAGAGTAAACGGGATTGGATATGCTTTGTAAGGAGAAGTGCAGTCTGTGGGAATTGCACTGTGTATTGTGAGAACTGGCTTACAATTAGTAAAAAATGAAGTGTGTGTGCATATGTGTATCAGAGAGGGGGGGGGAGAAAATACTTAATGTCACTGTTATGGTTTAAAGTGATGTATTTGGGTATTGAGTTGGAAAGAGGTACAATTGTGATGTACACTTGTGATGGTTCATTTCATCTGTCAACTAGATCACACTCCTGAGCAGAGCACAGTTCTGGGTGTGTCTCTGAGGACATTTCCAGAAAGGATTAATTGAGGGAGGAAGATTTTCCCTGAATGTGGATGGTGCCATCACTTAGTATGGGGTCCTGGACAGAACAAAAAGGGGATAAGGGGGAAAAGGAAGACCTGTGCCTTTAATCCCAGCACTCAGGAGGCAGAGGCAGGCATATCTCTGTGAGTTCAAGGCCAGCCTAATCTACAGAACAAGTTCCAGGACAGCCAGGGCTTCATAGAGAAACCCTGTCTCAAAAAAAGGTGTAAGGAGAATGTCAGCTGAAGCATCCACATCTCTCCCTACTTCCTGGTCACCTGAGATGTGACAAGTGGCCTGCCACCATATCTTCTCCATCGTATGACTATACTCTCAAACTGTGAGTCAAAATAAAGCCTTCCTTAAGCTGCTTCTTGTCACTTGGTTATAACACTGAGAAGAGTTATACACTCACATTCACACATCAGAATTTCTGCTTCTGGGAGTAATGAAGATGGAAGAAGTCAAATATTTCTATAAAGAAGCGTAAAGCCCCTTCAGTCTGTATTTTCTGTTTGGAAGTAGTGAAGACATTGCTTGGCATTTGCGGTAGGACACATGATGCCAGCTCACCTTTCCATCGTGACAGATTTCATACCCGTCGGGCTTACACTCATGAGACCTAATGAGCATCTTCAACTGGTTTTTATTAAGAATCCTGGAGGTAACGTCTGGTCCAAAATAGCAGCCCCCTCCTCGGCTTGTATTTGGATAACAGCCTTTTCTGCCTCTGGGGTCACTCCACAGAAGGTCAATAATCTTGGAACAATAAAATAAATTAGGGTTATACTTACAAGTAACAGTCTACCATCTTTTCTTATCCCATCTTATTTAGCAGAAATATTAAACGTAACTGGTGTTACAGGCATGAACCACCATGCCTGGCTAAATTCAGAAGAGAAAGTAGTGCCTTCCAATGAACGCGTATTAGATGTTCTTAACACTGACTCAGGTTTTTGATCTGTTCTATACATTAAGGAAACCTAATAAGTGTTTATTGTAAGGAACTACTTTCTCTTCTGAATTTAGCTGGACATGGTGGTTCATGTTTCCCCAAGAACATCCCCTAAAGCTTCTTTGATCTTTGGCCTCCATAAGACCATTTTCCAATTCAGCAGTAGGTTCAACTATTGACTGGATTCGAGCAGGTGTTCTAAATCCACAATGATTTTTTTCATCTTAATATTTCCTTTGGTGGCTGGAAGAAGCAAATGCAAGTCACACAATACCCAGGACTGAAGACTCAAATTTCTAAGAACGTTTTCACAGAAAATCAGAGGTTGCAGATTCTCTGATTTGCATTTAATATTTGACTCAATTTTTAAAACTACTACTGTAATAAGAAGTTAAGAAAGAGTGGTTAATGCTGGGTGGTGGTGGCGCACGCCTTTAATCCCAGCACTCGGGAGGCAGAGGCAGGCGGATCTTTGTGAGTTCGAGGCCAGCCTGGTCTACAAGAGCTAGTTCCAGGACAGGCTCCAAAGCTACAGAGAAACCCTGTCTCAAAAAAAAACAAAAAAAGAAAGAAAGAAAGAAAGAAAGAAAGAAAGAAAAAGAGCGGTTAAAAAAAACCCACAAAGCTCTTTATCTTTATCATTAAAGAGTGACAACCTTGAGAAAACTGTCTATCCCTCAATCAGGCATTTGGGTCAACTAACCTGCAAAGTATTTCAGGGTTCTAATAGACAATGATTCTAAAAGTCTACTATTTTCCATAGTTTTCTCTGTTGTTTCTACATGTGCAGAGAATTGAATCCAGGGCCTCGTGTAGGCTAGGCCAATATAATCCTTCTGAGCTACACCCAAATCCTTCCACATGTACATGTTTCTTTGGAGAAAAAGCACACAACGGAAATTTTTATGCGTGTAGACATCAGGTGTCTTCCTCAACTGCTCTCCTCTCTCACTAAACCCATAGCTTAACAATTTAGTTAGACTGACTGGCCAACCAGCCCCAGAGATCCATCTGTCTTTGCCTCCCCAGTGCTGGGATTACAGTTGTGTGCTGCCACAACCAATTTTCACGTCAGTGCTGGGGATGTGAAGTTAGGACCTCATGGTTGCACACCAAGCTGAGCCATCTTGTGAGGTTCCTTCAATAGAAAATCCCTCGTTATTCTAGTAAAATTCAAAGCAGGTCTTGAGACGAGGTCCAGATACTGCTGCTGCCCTAAACTGGACTCTGCAATCATTTATAGGTTTGATATAAAGGGAGACCTGGAGCTAAATGAGAGAGAAGGCAGAGTGGCAGAAAGAAGAGCAGAAGGGGAAGAAGCATTCTGGAAGGACCAGTGCCTGGCCAGCACTAGAGCCACCCTGTGCTGGGCTCAGATCAGACAGCGAGTATTTGATGACTAGTTGAGGTGAGAATTAAAATCACCCAAAGAAGAATCACCCCAAGGGCCTCCTTCCTTCTCAATGAATTCCAATATTGGCACAATTGTACCCTATACACACATAAATATAATGTAACATCTTTAAGTTCTGCTATTTATGACAAAAACACTTGTATTTCAAACTGAATCATATCTGGCTCCTGTAGAATGTGTGACTTGACTCGCAGTATAATAAAGGAGGAAACATGGAAGATAAGGGGCCATATTTTATTATTCAATTCCTACATGAACATAGAGTTTAAAGGTAAAATTTCATCTGGAAAGCATCCTAACTTACCCTTGAAGTACAGTATACATTATTTTACGTACATAGCCCTATATAGGAATATATATAAGAAAATAATTTCATGTATATGATAATGGATGAGCAGACCATTATAAAGTGTATGAAAGTAAATTCTCACAGAATCTTCTTCCTTTTTACCACTGCTATGAATACTCAAAATTTACCTAAAGTAAATGTACATATGAGGGGAACATGATGGCACATGCTATAGAGAGGCAGAGGCAGAAGGATTACAAATTCCAGGCCACCTGGGCTATGCATCAAGTCCCTGTCTCAAAAAACCTAAAGACTAGCATATATAGTATATTATGAGAGTGTTTTCCTAGCCTACACAAAGCTTGTTTTCAATCTCTAGCACTATAAAAAATACAAATAATATTAAATGGACTAAACAGGATGTATGCATTATTTAGGTCACAGATAGATAAATATAGATACATGCAACAACAATTAAAGCAGTGGTTCTCAACTTGGGGGTCATGACTCCTTTGGAGGGTTGAACAACCCTTTCACAGAGGTCTCTTAAGACCATTAGAAAACACAGATATTTACATTATGGTTCACAACAATGGCCAAATTTATGAAGTAAAAGCAAATTATGAAGTAGCAATGAAAATAATTTTATGGTTGGGGATTAGCAAAACATGAGGAACTATATTAAAGGGTTATAGTATTAGGAAGGTTGAGAACCACTGAATTAAAGGAAAAGAGGTCATGAATTTAAATGAAAGCAATGGGTCCATGGGAGGAGTTTGAGGGAAGAAAGGGAAGGGGGAGATGATGTTATTATAATCTTAAAAAATTAAATCATTTAAAAATACATATTGCTGGAACTCCATGGAGGCAGAATAAGTACTAGTCAAATGGTTTCTTCAGTAATTATTTATGTTACCTTAGGCGAATCGCTTTGCCTAGTTTAGTGCTGTCCTTACCAACAAACAAGGAAGTATCTAGTATTCACTTTTAATGGACTTAAAATCACAAGGGCTAACAGTTTTAAGAAACGAGTTTCTCTTTCAGAATGAATTCCATGAGTTCTCGACTTCTTTTTTCAGTCTAGAAATATACTTGCTTATATGCAAAATATAGAGATGGATTTAGAGAAGATGATGGCTCCATCGTGCTTACAGAGGTGAAGTCATTTTAAGCTGCGTTTTGTAAGGGACAACATCATCCCAAGTTGATGCTACCACTCTGGTTACCTACTTGCTCCCATTCGTGCTTTGTTAATTGTTCCGTCGAGGACCTCTCTGATTCAGCTTTCTCAGGGGCAGCAGTGTTCAAACCTGCTTTATTTCTTTTTAAGTCAGCGGCATGTTTTCGATTTATTGACATTGGTGGCATCAACACAGATCTCATCTGTAAAACATGGAATCGTGCTTTAGTTAAATGCTGTATGCAGGCACTTCGGTTATGGTTGGAAATCTGTCTGTACCGTGTGCAGCCAACTCTGAAAAAATGCAGCCCCCACTTCATCTCACTCACCTCATACGCATTATTAATTTGCTAATGTCTCTAAGGTGTGCCTATTAAAATATTTTATGTATTTTGCAACTAAAGATGTTACCTTATGGGGAAAGCTTCATATCAGAAATTCTAAGAGACCCCAGAGGCCCGCGTGTAGGTGCTAGACATATTGCATGGCACTGTCGAAGGAAATAGAAGATGCTAAATATAGGAGAGACTGGCCTCCTTCTGCACTGTCTCTACACCTGGGGCTTTCAGGAGTTCAGAAACAGGCATTTTGTTTGTTTGTTTTTTGAGAAAAGGTTTCATTGTGTAGCTCTGACTGCCCCGGAACTCACTCTGCAGACCAGGCTGGCCTCAAACTCACAGAAATCCACCTGTCTCTCCCTCCTGAGTGCTGGAATTAAAGGCGTGTGCTACCACGCCTGGCTCAGAAACATCTTTAAAAAGGGGGGTGTGCATTTGATTTGCTTGTTGAATTTTCCCAGATAAATGAGGGGAGAAAACCCACATCCATGTCCATGAAAGTTCTCACAGGGGACAGAGGTTGAAAACCTGGAAGCTCTTCAACCTAAATTCAGTATAGTTCTTAGCCAGACCTGTCAGCAACTGATCATGTTGTCTAAGCCTAGTTGTAAACTGGTTTCTTTGCAAAGGAAAGCTGGGCAGTGGTGATGCACACATTTCATCACAGCACTTGGAAGGCAAAGGCAGACGCATCTCTGAGAGTTTGAGGTCAGCCTGGTCTACAAAGTGAATTCCAGGACAACTCGGGCTACACAGAAAAACCCTGTCTTGGAAAACCAAAAAGGAAAAAAAAAAAGAAAATGGTTTAAAAATACAACATGATAAGCCCACTTGATTGCCTTATATAATCTGAGATTGGAATTTTGTTCTTGTCTCTTCTAAGCATTATACTTTCTTTCAAAGCAATTAAAATATTTTACACTTATTTATTTGTGTGTGTGTGTGTGTGTGTGTGTGTGTGTGTGCATGTGCCACACTCCACAGCACATAATGGAGGTCAGAAGACAACTTGTAGGAGTTGGTTCTCTCCCTCCACCAAGTAAATTCCAGGGACCGAGCTCAGGTTGTTAGGCTTGGGGACAAGCATCTTTACCTACAGAGCCGCTTCCATTTCGCTGGCCCACAGATGCTTTTTATAATACTTTAATTAAACTTTAAATAATACTTCTGTTACACTGGTGGCTGTAGTTTAGTGATGGACATTTCTGTGGCAGATACTTAGCTTCCCCAATAAACTATGGTACGAAATTCTGTTTTTATTTTTCAAAACTAAAACTAAGTCTTATTCTATAGTGTCCTCATAAAATTGGTTAGAAACTCAATCTCAGCTACTAATCACTAGTTCATAGCCTGCATTTTCTTCCCCAAGCAAATGATCTTAGGTCTCAGGCAGAACAGAATATTCCAGGAAGACCTTCCAGGATTACATCCGCATAATTTATTTCTGATCAGCTCATTAGGCATGGCCTCATGGCCACTTTAGAACGTGGAGCTCTGCAGTTTTCAAAGCTATTTAGGATCAGGATGCTTTCTCTAGACCACCATAGGCACCATTTTCTCTTGGGAGTCCTACTAACCATCCTTCTCTATACTCCTGCTTGGGAATTTGAAGACTACGAAACCAGAGCCTTTGTCTTATAGAATCTTATTTCTCAGCATTGACTCCTATTCTGCTCACCTTACAAAATGCCTTTAATGACTGTAGAGTGGAGGTTGCCGTCAGACTAAATCACCTAGAGGTTTTATTCTGTATTTTTGATACTTTAACATCTTGAGGCCTTGCTCGTGGTGAAGACTGCCCCCCTCGGGGCATCACCATAGACCAGGGAAAGAAGTTCTAAGAAAATTCCTACCTATTTTTATTTTGCCCTGCTTTGGTCTTAAATTTCTAAAGAAGTATTCAACAAATTATTACATCTCAGGTACTGGGGTTTCGGCAGGGATTGGAGAAGCATAAGAATATAGTAAGAAAATAGTATTACCATTCCCTACTTAAATTTGGTAACTTATGAAAGATATGCATAAAGGTCTTGAGAGTGCATAAAGAGGAGCGCTCTAGCCTAGAGGTTAAAGTGAAAGGTTAATGAGAAGAAGGCAAATATTATCATTCACATGTGTTCAAAAGTATGGAGGCTCCCAAACCTCAAGGTGCAACTGAGATCACATTTCTGTCTCTATCAAATCAAGTACTAGCTTCAGACCCCACCTCCCCAGAATGACTGGATAGTTACTATTGGTCTTTAAAGACAGTGGCTAAAGTTTCCCACTTGGACCATATGCCGCCCTCTGTTCTATAGCTGCTATTGGTCTTCATGCCCACCTGGCTCCTTGCTTACTTCTAGTCTTGGGGCTTTAACTTGCCTTTGGTAAAGGAAGAAAATAGCTCTAGTTGTGTGTAAGGTACAGCCCAGCAACCCTTCAGTAGGTGTGGAATCCTACAGTTACCACAGAGCCAGTTCCCTGAGAGGGTCTATACAGGCTCCTGTCCTGGCTGTGTTGTACTGAGTGATTAGTTGAGTTAAAATCATCTGAATATAGTTTCTCTGCTCAGTTGAAATAAAGGGACAGGATAGTAATTCAGAAATAAATTCTATATGAGTCTCCTTATATGAGTTACCTAGAGCTCACACAAGAAATATTGGTCATCAGGGCTAGAAGGAGAGGGAAGGAGCCATTACTGTTTTATGGGCACGGTTTCAGTCAAGGAAGTTCTGTGAATAGATGGTGGTCACAGCAGTGACAGTAGGACAATAGGGATGCACTCAGTGCCAAGGAAGTTTATACTTACTTACAAGACAACAGTGCTAAATTACAGTGTAAGTGAATTCATGTAAACTTTACTTCCTTTTTTTTTAAAAAAAAAAAAAGATTTATTTATTTATTAAGCACACAATGTACTGCTGGCAAGGAAGGCACCAGGTCTCATTACATGGTTGTGAGCTACCATGTGGTTGCTGGGAATTGAACTTGGGACCTCTGCTGGAAGAGCAGCCAGTGCTTTTACCCTCTGAGCCATCTCTCCAGCCCAGTAAACTTTACTTCTCAAACCTCACTTTTAGAAACTATCTGGTGTGCTAATGCATCCCGGCTTTCCATTTTCAACAGGATTCCTTTTTGAAAATGCATGGTATACAGAAAAACCACCTAGTTGTCATGCACACATGCTTTTCTTCAGACTTTTACTAATTTTCTCATCTACACCACCAAAGCACATAACTATTTCAAATGACGGATAAAAAGAAGCATATTCCATTATAAATGTCTGATCCATGCACATAGTATTTCTTACTTTATTTCTTTGTATGTGGTGGAGTGTATTCAAGTCCGTGGACTCTGATATCCCACCATGTATGACCAGGATTTCATCGTCAATAATTGTACCAATTGGGAGCCAGGTATAGACTTCTTCCAGGACTTGCAAGATTTTTCTTCCGTGTAGCTGTAAATAAGAGCCTAAGTCTTATTTTCCTGATACGTCCAGTTAAGTGAATAGTCTCAATATGTAGACAAAAACCAAGTTTTTCATACCAACCAAAGAAAACTGTCAGGGAGCTATCAACCACCTAGCAAGTATTTAGCATGGGAAGTTTTCATCCTGTATTTTTGATACTTTGACATTTTTGGGTCTTCCTCAGGGAGGAGACTGTCCCTGTCAGAGCTAATTCCTAGAGATCCTACATGATTGTTCTCATGTACAAACCAGCCATTTCAGATTCCACACTAAGGAATTCTTTTCTTGGACTCTAACTCAGGGCCACTTGTCTGGTGTGCTGATCAGTCAACCCAGAGCAAGATAGTAGACAACTCCTGACGACCCTCATGCCCCACAGCTGGCTGCCACTGTGCGAACTACTCAGCTTTCAACACTGAGGGCCTTTGCCCTTTCTCTCCCATGAAGCCTAATAAATGTCTGTATTTTCTTCTGGCTCCATCTGCCCCCCCCACCCCTCTCACTCTGATAGTTCTCTATGTGGTAACCCCAATGTGGGATGCTATGCCTCCTGCATGTATAAAACCCCTGCTCTATATTGGTAATTTCTCTGTCTGCCTGCCTGAATTAAATATCAAGGATGGGTACCTTTAAAGCAATGCAATATATTCATAGCTATGCTGAAACTGATCCAACAGTCATAATGAAAAAGAAAATCTAAGATTCTATCATGGTGTTCCTGCTGTGCTTATTATTTTATTGGCACAGATTCTAACTAATTAGCCCATCACCTTTCTTAAAGCAACAATCTGGTCTTCATTAGCTCTTTTTTTTGTCACAGAAAAACAAGTGTGAGTCTTACCTTGTACTTATGTAAAATTTCTCTTGTGAAGCCATACCTGAAAAACATATTTTAAACTATTAATTATTGCTAAAAGGAGAGTCATTGATGTCTCACTATTACCAAATAGTAGGAACTCAAGAAACTATAGACTTCACTGGTACTTAGCAGAGTCTCTCTGGAGCATTGTGAGAAAGAACAAAAGCAATCAATAGCACAACCTCTATTCTCAAGAAACCTGGAGTATAACCGGGGAAAGAAAATAGATACTTGTGGAACAATGTAAGAAACTTAACAAATGTGTACCATGGCTATGTAAAGGCTACAAGTATTTTGAGAGGCGTGCAATGACATTTACAGAAAGCCATATGGAGAAGAGTTTTCATCTAAATAACAATCCTCTGACATGGATCATGTGAATGAATGGTACTAAGGGGTTTAATAGAAAGTATCAGGAATTTTAATGCCTGGCTAAGAAAAGCTAAGGGAGAGTTTTCAATTATTTTTTTCTTGCTTTAGGATAATATTGTGTACCCTTTTCAGGTAGTCCTATCTCTTTAATGATGGGATTAAAAATATGCAACACCACACCTAGATAAAAATGTGTACTCTTCATACCCAACAGGTAAAGGAGGAACAAAGCACACTCACCACTCACTTCTATACAAACCACATCAGGGCAGGCTTCTCCAGTATAACACTGTGTTTTTCAAGATGAATTCCCTCCCTGTACTCACCAGAGGCATCACATTGTTAGACCAATATACATCCTGCCATCTGTGGTGGCTTGAATGAGAATGGCCCCCATAGGCTCACATATGTAATGTTTGGTTCCCAGTTGGTAGACTGTTTAGGAAGGATTAGGAGGTGTGGCTTGTTAGAGAAAGTATATCAAGCCAGGCCTCCTCTCTCTCTCTCTCTCTCTCTCTCTTTCTCTCTCTCTCTTTCTCTCTCTCTCTCTCTCTCTCTCTCTCTCTCTCTCTGTGTGTGTGTCTATGTGTGTGTTTGTGTGTGTGTATGTATGTATGTATGTATCTGTCTTTCTCTCTCTCTGTGTGTGTGTGTCTGTCTCTGTTTCTATCTCTCTGTTTCTGTGTCTGTCTGTTTTTCACTCTCTGTGTGTCTGCCTGTCTCTGTTTCTATTTCTCTTCTGTGTCTGTCTGTCTGTATCTCTACCTCTCTCTCTCTCCTTGCTGCTGCTTGTGGATAATATGTAAGCTATGTACGCTTTCAGCTTCTACTCCAGTACCATGCCTACCAGCCTGCCACCATGCTTCCCACCATGATGATCATGGACTCACCCTCTGAACTGTAAACAAGCCCCCAATTAAATAGCTTCCTTTATAAGTTGTCTTGGTCATTGTTTCTAGTCATTGTACCATCCTTCTAGAAACTTCCTCCCTTTCATTTTGAGACAGTAAACTTTTAGGGTATTCTGAAATGACCTCACACGTTAACTTCTTCCACATAACCTTTATTGTTAGAATTTTTCATATTCTGTCCTAGGCCATCCATTACCTTCAATTTCTTCCTCAGCACTCTCACCCCTAGCTAGCTAGGCTTTCAGCTGTTATCTAGTATCAATATAAGGAGTGACACTCCAGGTTATACTTCGTTTTTATCTCTAGACCCATACTCAACAATACATCAAATAAACCTACTTCAGATTAAATCCATTCCCATTCAGAATGATGCTGTTATGCCCTTAAACTCAAGCCTGCTCATCCCTGATTAATTCCTCAGTTAAGGCTTCCATATCAAGTTATTGGGTGCTTAACTGCTATTGCCTAAAGTCTAGGTCTATTTTGGCCATCTCCATTGCTATCATGCTAGTCTAAATAGGATGCTACCATTTCTTCAGCTACTTCCTAATTAAACTCCCTGGAGCCATTCTTAGCCCTCCTCCAAATTACCCTTCTTTTAAAAACAGGTGCAATATTCATCAATGATATTCTCTTATCCTTAGATACATGCTCATATACCTTCACAAAAGTCAACCATCTTTTACATCTCCAATCGTACCAGGCCCAGTCCTATTTGGGTCTCTATTGTTGTGATAAAACACCATGTCCCAGTCACAATACATCATGAAGGGAACTCAAGGCAGAAACCTGGACATGGAAGATCCCTGTTTACTGACTTGCTCCCCATGTTTGCTCAGCCTTCCTTCTTACAGCACCCAGGAATAGACTTCCTATAATACCTCTAGATTCTTGTCCTTTAGAGATTTTGCATTTGCAAAATGCACCTCGAAGATTAGAGCTGAAACTCTGTGCATGAGTCAGGTGTTGAAACTACCCAGAAGACAAAAGGGATTTGCTGAGCTTTGATCACAGCACCCAAAAGCCTAGGACTCAAAGCAGGAGACATTTCATAGCCTCCGTTGTTCTAGAACAAATTGATCTCTGTTTGCCATAAAAAGGAAAGAAAAAGAAAGAAGGAAACATTTATTACCTACTGTGCCTTTCAGACAGAATTCACAAACCATTTAAGCAGTCTTTATCCCAGTGAGTCAGATAGTCCAAATGCTATGTTACAGCTGTTCTCAAAAATGTTTATGAGCAGCTATGCCAGAAGCAATTACCAGGACTCAAAAAAATGCACACAGCAATGTAAAATATTGTGCTAGCTTCTGAGACAGAATTTGAAGCAAGCCAAAAGGAGCAACGGAAACTTCCGTCTAAGTCTGCTCATACAATCTACCAGACCTACAAACCTGACCTGACATGCCTACCCAGCGTGCAGTTTGGACTGTGAAGGGGAAGTATGACAGAAAAAAGGACATAGTAAAGAGGAAGGAAAGACATGACTGGAAGAAGAGGTAGGAGAGCTTCAAAGCAGCTGACACTTAGCTGAAAGACGGGTTGGTGAACGAGGGTGAGAACTTGGAGACTTTCCTTGTGATTCATCTTCTCTCTCCTTCTACATGGCTAACTTTACACATATCATCTGGGAAACTAAACAGAGCAGCAGTTCCAGAGGGAGAATAAAAGACGAAGTCTAAAGTCAGTATTACCTCAGGTTCATCATTAAGTCTTCATGGTTCCCCCTGTTCAGGTGCAGGTCAGTGGGGTAGACAAGAAAACTAACAAGCAGGATCATGAGGATCTCCATGGAATTTTTCCCTCGATCTACAAAGTCACCATTAAACACATACGGATTGTTCTCTGAAGGCAGGCCATTCTGGGAAGGAGAGGGGCGAAAACAAGGAGTTAAAAGGATGTTCTTTTAAAAGCAGGGCTGTGTGTTTGTTCCTGCGGAAACAGAAAAGAGGCCCAGTCATTTCTTTCACTGGGAAGACTCTGCTCACTGGCTAGAGCTTCATCCAGGGCATATATCAGCAAGGGACCTGGAACCAAAGAGTAAGCTTGCGACAAGAAGATTTCAGGTAGGATGGGGATTGCTTATTCGACCCATCACATGAGTTTTCTCTGGAAGGAGCTAGGATTTATCCAGTTAAAAGTAGATACCCTCGTGGGGGAAGGGAAACTGTGAGAAGAATATACCGTATGAAAAAATCCAATGAAAAAGAAAACACATCATGCGACTACCAAAGAAGTGCACGGTCTCATCCTGCCCTTTTTTCCTCTGAAAAGAGGGAAACTTCTACCCAGAGAAAAACACTAAGTTAACAAACAGTTGGAGCACTTTCATTCAAAGGGCCCTATATTTAAATTCTCTGGGTTGTAATTATCTCAATTTGCAAAGTAGAGATGATAATATATCACTTGCCAAATCACCTGTGATAATGGACAGGTAAGAACTCAGGCAAGCCCGGCCGTGGTGGTGCATGCCTTTGATCAGGAGGCAGAAACAAGCAGATCTCTGTGAGTTTGAGGTCAGCCTGGTCTACAAAGGGCAGTCAGAACTGTTACACAGAGAAACCCTGTCTCAAAACAAACCACAAAACCAAAACCAAACCAAACTAAACCAAAACAAAAGAACTCAGGCAAGGGACTGTTTTGCTGGCTATGACTGGACAGGACTGAATAACAGTGGGCAGATATAACCATACCTGGTGCCTCTACTCAGTATGTATTCTGATTGATTGATTTATGACCAGGCCATATCAGATATCAGCCACTTTGAGTATCACTCCTGAATATGAGATACTATTTTTATTTCTTTCTTTATTGTTAAGATTGTACTTATAAAAACAGTATTAGTATGAAAAGAAACTGAGAGCAGAGCAAGCACTAGTTTTAAAACAGCTACTAGCTTGTTGGGTCCCTCACTGCAAAACTCTCAAACAAAACATGCACAATATGACATGGTTGCATTTTCTCAGTGCCATACTTGATAAGGAAATAGCCAAGTGCATTCCTACTGCACAGCAAGATACAGTCAAATGTTTTGAAATGTATTACAAAGAGGAGAGTCATGTCAAATATACACTTTTCCCAGAAATGTTATCTTTGGGAAAGAATACACATATTATAATTGTTTTAATGTTTCAAACTACTTTCTTTTGTTAGATTTCAAACGAGGTAAGAAAATCTTATTACTTTATTTCAACATTCTACCATTTATGGGCATTTTAAATCATACATCGCATTATAATAAGTAATTTAAAACAATACAGGTTATAATACATGACTTAGGGGATTCCAGAAATTATCTTCACAGTATAATGTGTTCTGGAGATAAGTGGGGGAGGGACGCAGTGGCATATTGTAATAAGATGATTAATATCACAGTCCAGTTTCATGTATAACACAGTTATCTTTGAGAAAGCTATTTAACCTTTCCTTCATCTGAATAATGGAAATGAAATCCCTCTTTAATTACCATGCAATAATATTCAGAAACTAAACATTATATGTACAAACAATTCCATGCAAATCATAAACACAAATAGAGTCATTAATTATGCTCTCCATGCTATTTCTAAGAGTGCATTATTTAATATTTTCTTTTTTAAACTTTCTTTTTATTTATTCTTTGTGTCTTTCACATCATGCCTCCTGGTTCCTCCATCTCCCTCCCCATCCCAGCCCCGCAGAAAAAAATAAAGTTTAAGAGAAAAAAAGGGAATAAAAGGAGGAAAAGAAAATCTTGTCATAGAACGTGCAGTGTGACACACCTGAGGCAGGTAGGAAAGCTGGCCCTGAGGTCGTAAGAGCTCGAGAGCTGATTCTCCCCCTTACCAGAGCACTCGGGAAAGTGGACCCTACACTTCGCCTGGGCAGCGCAATAGAAGTATGGGCAAAAGAAGTACTGCAGTGAGCCATGCAGTAAACCCCTTTATCCATACATTTTTACATGTCAGCATTCATCACAAAACATCACTGGTCTGGTTCAAGTCCCCTGGTCTCTGCTACACCATCAACACTGGGCCCTCACTGGGACTCTTCCTGGACATCCATTGCTTGTCTGTGTCTTGGAGGTCCGGCAGCCCTAGGTCCACAGGACTGACCCCCTCAACCTCATATTCCAGCAGATCACAAATGGAGTGGATGTTGGAGTGGGCCAACACATTACCTTGGTTCTGGGCCTGGGCAGTTACAGGGTTGGTCAGTCTGCCACCTCTCCCCTGTCTTCACCACCAAGGTGAGCTCTCCAACATTTGCCCTGGCTACTTCACCCCCTGCAATGATGAGCAAGAGGTGTGGCCAGTTCTCCAGCTTTCACATCCTCAAGGTCGGTTCTCTCACACCTACACCTTCAGGGCCAGCTCTACTGTGTTGTCCAGGTGAGGCATCCGGGCCACTCTCCCAGGTGTTGCAGCTGGTGAAGAGCAGGGACAGCTCTCCAGCTCTTATGACCTCAGGGTCAGCTCTTCACCTGCCTCAGGAGTTGATGGGAGGGGGTGGAGGCATCTCTCCACAGTCCATGCCGCCACATGACAGATAAGTAATGGGGACTCTCCCATGCTCACAACTTCAGAGCTGGCTTGCCCATACTTCTATTGCGCTGCCCAGGCGAAGTGTAGGGTCCACTTTCCCAAGTGCTCTGGTAAGGGGGAGAATCAGCTCTCGGGCTCTTACGACCTCAGGGCCAGCTTTCCTACCTGCCTCAGGTGTTGATGGGTGGTGGCGGGGGTGGAGAACATTTTCTTAACGGGGCTCAGATAGTGTAAACTGTTACAAAAATATAAGCTACACTCATCAAAACTTACAGAAAGAGAAGGATTCGGAACCTCTGATATTCGTCCTTTCCCCAGCCTTCAGCTGGTTAAAATAAATAGCTGGGAGGACTGACAGACTCTGTTGAGATGTACCATCTCTAGAAGAGGTTAGGGGAACAGCAGCAGAGAGTTCTGAGGCAAGGACATGGAAGGACTAAGCCTGAAGGGAAAGAAGGAACGCTCGCTCGACAAAGGGTGACTGCCTCACAGGAAGAGGGCAGTCCTGGTTGGGCTTTAGGGAATGTTGAATCTTACTAGGAAAAGAGTAGGAAGTGCTTTCAAGTAACAAAAGTCAAAACAAAGAGCAACTTTATTTCAGAAGAAAATTGTAAGACATGTATGAAGCATGAAAGGTTTCAAAATTCATGGGACAAGTACTGCCTAATACAGGGACCAACACAACACTGGACAACATATGGAGTGAGACCTGGAAATATTCTGTGCTAAATGGGATGACTTCATCAAAGCCCTTCCCTCAGGGCTCAGGAACTTTGCAGAAGAGGAGGCAAAAAATATTCTAAGAGTCAGAGAGGATGGAGGACACCAAAAGAAACAAGGCCTTCTAGATATAACAGGACTAATGTACATATGAACTCACAGAGACTGTGGCAGCATGAACAGGTACAAGGCAGACAGCATTCTAGCAACGAGATGGGGAAGAGGTCATGAGCTCCCATCCCTAACCAAGAAGCTATCCCCAGTTGGCAACTTCTTACAAAGGAAAAACTAGTTTTCTCGAATAAAGTCTCATGGGCTATAGAAACCACACTTAAATGTAGGCCCCGGGCCCAGCAGTAGATGACCAACACAAAGTGCTTTGGGGGGGCAACTTTTACCTTACCTTACTGTCTTTTTTTCCTTTGCACAGTATGGTTTCCAATGTTGTGCATATATATATGCATATATGCACAATATATATAGGTGTGTGTTGTGTATGTGTTTCTGATGCTTTTTCCTATTTTCATATTCTAGTCCTTTTTCTTTTTGCCTGTTTGTTTTCTAAGAAAGAGAAAGAAGGCATAGAGTTGGATGGATGAGGAGGTGGGAGGATCTGGGAAATGAAGGAGGGGAAACTATGATCAGAATATAGTGTGTGAAACAAATATATCTTCAATAAAAATTAAAGTAAGAAGTACTGTTCTTGCAGAGGATCCAAATTCTTGTCCCAGCACTACATCCAGTGGCTCACTTGCAACTCCAGCTGCAGGGGATATGATGTCTCTGGCCTCCAAGGGCACCTGATTTTGACTACATAAACACACATACACACTGTAAATAAATCTTAAAACTTGTGGGATTAAAATAAGATATTTAAATTTTAAAAATTAATGGATTAGAGATAACTAAAGAGTTGAAAATATTACTGACTTGAAAGAGCAAATAGATTTTTAAAAAGCAAAAATGATGGAATTAATAAAGAATAAATAGGAGCCATATATGGTGATGTATGCCTAGAAGCTCAGCATTTGGGTGTGAGAAAAGAGGCAGGGGTAACAGGAATTCAAGATCATCCTTGGCTACATACTGAGATCAAGGCCTGCCTAAGAAACATAAGGCCCCTCAAAAGAAGAAAAAGAAACAAAAAGAAAAAGAACAAAGGAATGAAGAAAAATAAGAATAAAGGAAAGAAAAGGAGGGAGGGAGGAAGAAAGAGCTCAAAAACCAAGAAACTAATATACTAATAATAGGCATTCCATATTGGAAGAGAACAGATGGAGAATAAGTAATTAAAATAAGACTAAAAGAAATTGTCTATGGCTAGAAGCTGGAGTGACGGCTCAGTGGTTAAGAAAGAGTGTCGCTTTTGCAGAGGATCCAGTACCCACACTGAGTATCTCAAAGCCCCTGGAACTCCAGAGGAAGAGAATCCAATGCACACACACCAACAGACAAATTAAAAATAAATTTTTAAAAGAAAATTTTAGTTTGATGTTTGAAAGAGCTCATTACTCTTAGGTATAATGAGGGAGAAACTCTATTACTTGTTAAAGGCCTTCGAAGATGCCAACGAAAATAAATAAATAACAAAGGGCAAAGAATAAGCCTGGTATTATACTGACCATGTGACATAGAGGAAGGCAGAAGATGTTAGAATAAAATCTACAAATTAAAGAGAAAAAAGGGACTGAGTCAAGAATTCTATATCAACAAAGACATCATTAACAACTAAGGATAGCAGAAAAATATTTACAGATATGTGAGGGTTCAAAGGTTCTTCAGGGTAGAAAAAAAATATGTAGTAGTTTAGTACCACAAAAGCAATGAGCATGTATACATGTATACCAAGCATAGTTTTAGGTGTAAGGAACAAACAAGTTGACAATATAAAGCCATTGTATTCAATGAGCTTGTACTCAGAGAGATAGCCCTCATATATTTCACAAAGGAAAACACTCAACAAAATACTCTAACCAAGTTACAAAAATAACAACATTAAAATGTCTTCAAGTCAAGGAAAGACTAAGAGGAAAGAATACTGTTGTGGAATAATCTTTTTGTACACTGTGAAGATGTATCTTTGACAAAGTGTCTTGTGATTGGTTTAATAAAGATCTGAATGGTCAATAGTTAGGTAGGAAAAGAGGCTAGGCAGGACTTCTGGGGACACAGAGGCCTCAGAAAAAGACAAAAAGGCAGAGCCACCAGCCAGATGCAGAGAAAGAAGGATATGTAGGACAAGAGGTAAAAGCCACGAGCCACGTGGCAACACATAGATTAACAGAAATGGGTTAATGGTGTAGGAGGGTCTTCTGTTTGTATATTGCCCTCATTGGTTAAATAAAGAAAACTGCCTTGGCCTTTTGGTAGGACAGCCCTTAGGTGGGTGGAGTAGATAGAACGGAATGCTGTGAGAGAGAAGGCAGTGGAGCAGACGCCATGCTTCTCCAGCACAAGATGGACACGGGTTAGACTCATGCCGGTAAGCCACAACTCAAGTGGCGATACACATTAATGGAGATGGGCTAAAATAATATGTGAGAGTTAGCCAATAAGGGGCTAGAGCTAATGGGCCAGGCAGTATTTAAATGAATACAGTTTCCGTGTAATTATTTCAGGTATGCACTGGGAGCCGGGCGGGACAGAACAAGGGGCCCGGCGCCGGGAAGACAGCCCGAGCCCCTCATTACTACAGGTTAACTTAAGTTATATGAGCTAGTTAGAAACAAGACTAAACAAAGATTGAACTTTCATAATTAATAGGAAGTCTCCATGTGGTTATTTGGGAGCTGGCAGGCAGGACTGAGAAAGACTCATTACATATTGTACCCAACATCTGGCCACATATATCCACATAAGGCCTAAGAAAAGTAAAAAAAAAAAAAAAAAAGTTTGGAAGACAGAGCCAAATGAGGCTTCCTGGTGAGCAAGTTCTCTTGGGTAGGCTTGACATACAGAGCTGCAGCTACTGGCCACTGCCTGCATGCTGGAACCAGTCACCAGTGCCATGTGCCAGTACCATGTGCTAAGCTGAGCTGTGTGCAGCTGGCATGACAGTTCAGGATTTGTCTCATGCAGTCAGAGTACACTGCAGGTGCTCAGTAAAGATAGAGCCAGGTGGGGAAAAAACCCTCTAAACAGCTTACACTGTGTTTTTAAAAATGTGTGTAGGCTGAAAAAGAAAAGAAAATGGGTACAGACAGTCATAGAAAGACATAAATGGTTTATAAATAATAAGATATAGTATTTAAAGAGAGAATAACATAATATAAAAAAGGATAAACCACATAAACTTGGAAAATACACAGTCAGAATCTTATATGGTGTCTTGTTGACTTTGGATATTTTGATTCCTGATGAGTGAATAACAGCTGCTGAGAGGCATGGAATTGTAAGAGGGACTGCGGAATTAAATCAGCCTAGATACTCTAGGAATGCCTTAACTTTAAAATGGAAGTCAGAAAATATATTGCTTTGGGGAGAGGTTATGCTTTTGTTTCCACAGAAAACGAAAGGCTGTGGATTCCTTCAAGGTTGACAGAGAGCAGGTTTGATCAGGAAAGACAACCTGAAAATCCTGGCTACAGACATAAAGAAATAAACCTAGAGAAACTACAAGGCAGGTTATGTATAATTTACCTGCTCAAACATAAAACAAAAATAAATAGTCTTTGGCTGACTTGTGGGAAATACATATATAGTCCATATTTATGTTAATGTAGATATGTATGTTACCTTTGAAAGTTTGTGTGTTAGAGCAAGGGGACCAAACACCAATGAAAATGGGTGGTGTCAGGTTGAGAGCATAGGCTTCAGCCCCCAGGCCTGGTCTGGACTCCAAATCCCAGCAGGCCAGATCCTGACCCCTCCCTGGGGGTGGGGTCAGGACCACTCCCCAGGATATTTAAATGAGTTCCCAAAAGAGGAACATGTGGTCCCTTTTCCTTTCTCCCAGTGGTCGCATTCGCGACTTCCCGGGGCCACCTGAGAGCGCAGAACTTTCATTAAACCTGGATATTTCTTAATTTGGCTTGTTTTGATTTGGCTTGATTGAGAATTTTGCCGTCAGCAGGGAGCTCGTGTTAGGAAATATTCCTAACATTTTGGAGGTCCCATCGAGAGGGGGCAGGCCCTTTCCACGCGGCAGGCCACGTGTTGAAAGGCCCCTAGTCTACAGTTCGAGTAGACTACGCTTAAAACCGGCTTCTGGGCTACAGCAGCTGCGTCTTGGTGAGTCCCTTTTCCTGTGTATGCTATAGGGTTTTGGGGGGACCCATTCATACTTATTTTTGTCGTTTTCGGATTCCTGCTGAAGTCTTGAGCTCATGCCAGGAATCTGAGTCCCAGGAAGTGGTCAATCCCATGTGATCGGGCTTGACTGAGGCGGGGATCTGTTTGCTTCGGGACGCCGCGCCCCCTTTTTGGACATAAGAGCCATCTTGGCAGACGCGCTAAAATGGACTTAGGCCATATGGTTGGGCATAGACTCTAAATGGGCACTTACAGTTCAAAGCCAGGTCCGCTGTTGCCCCTGTAATGCCTCTTACAAAACTCTTTTTAAATTGAGCCTGTCTGATACAAATAAACAGAACTTACACATATATGTCCATGAATTTTGGTCTTTGCGCTCTTGCCCCCTCCTCCCCTTAATAGCCAGTATCTCACAGCACCACCACACTGCCAGAGGCACTGGCCCCTCCCCCCCTCCTGTGGAGCAACATTCTTTCCCCTCCCTTTCCCAATTCGGAGATTCAAGGTAAACTTCCACCTTCCCCTCCCCCTCATACCTCACCACTCCACTCCTGGACCCCTTCTGCGCACTGGGCTAGCCCCTCCCATACTCCCTTTTCTCTTCCAAATCTCTCTCAGAAAAGGTTCCTTTTCTACTAATCATTCTGCTTCCTCAGTCAGTACCAGATATTAGGAAAGAGTTAAAAAAAAAAGGTTGATGGTCCCCAAACTCCTATATGAAAATTGGTAAAAATGGCCTTTAAAGTTTTAATGCCTGAGAGAAATCAGCTGAGTCTTCCTGACAGACAAAGCTACAACAATCTACAGGCCCAGGCCTTAGCAGCTGCCCTGAGGTCTCAGGAATGAGGACAAGGGAAGCTAAACAAGCGGCTCTACCCTGGTGGAACACAGCTTAAGTCAACCTCACAGGCAAGCTGCTACAAATGTGGCCTAAATGGTCACATGGCACGACTTTGCACTACACCTACTCCGAGGCTGTGCCATATCTGCCAACAACCTGGACACTGGTAATCACAATGCCCCAGTATGGGCTTGTCCTCTATGCCAAGCCACAGAGGTCCGGCCTCATCACCATCAGCAAGTGAAACTGTGCCAGCCTTACAGAGGATTAACGCTGCCCAGACTTGGTATATCCCGTAACCCTCTCTGAGCCTACAGATAAAGCTGCAAATGGCGGGTAAGTCCATTACTTTTATTCTCTCTCAGGCCAATTTCAGCTATAGGGGTAGACGGGACCCATTCCTCCCCACTTAAAACTTTGCCATTGCCTTGCATTCTTGCAGGACATTTTTTTCTCTCATTCTTTCTTAGTGATACCAGCTTGCCCAGCACCTTTACTGGATTGGAGATATCCATAGCCGCTTCCCCAAAGCTTTGTTCCACTTCTTGGAGCCCCTTTTAACCCCACCCATCTCCAAGATTCTATTTTACAGGTTCACTCCTGCCAGATGTATGCCCAGGCCAACCCACAAGGAGCTCTCCACATACACCAGCTTCATGGACACCAACCAGACAAAGATTGGCAGGTTAATTTCACCAATATGCCTACTCATAAAAAAACTCCGTTATCTCTTAACACTTGTGGACACTTTATTAGTTAGTTGTCTATAACAATCAAACTTATAGTCATATTAGGTGTGTTTTCAAGGTCAAACACAGATATATTTTAAATAGATAGATGGTCTTCAAACACTTCAAAGACATAAATAATTTGGCATTTAAACTGTTTTAATAACATAAGGCTTTTCATGACAGTAAGAGACACCTCCTGGCAGCACCAATTTACTTCAGAAAAGAATGATGGACATTGAAGAACCTCCATATGGAGTTTGCTTTTATTAAGGCAAAGCTAGCCATTAATGCAAGAAACTTCCCTTGCCTTGACTGCTGACAGTATGCTGTACAAAGTGGACATGCAGGACACAAAGAAAAGTGACTACTGAACTTTGACAAGACATGCTAGGTCAGTCCCTCAAACTACTGCTTCACAAAAAGATCTGTCAGGTATTCTAGGCCTGTAGGTCAAAGATAGATGCCCCAGTGTTACAGAGGAACCTTGGGTGACTGTCTAGGAAGCCAGCAGTTTCTGTCATTTCTCATAGTTTTGAAAGTTGTTTTGTCTGTACTTCCTGCTTACTCAAGTAATATATTATCCTTCTTAGGTCTCTGGTGGGAATTGAAGACTAATTAGTTATAGTTTTACATTTTTCCTTGTTACCTAATTAAAAAAAAACTTACATAAGAGATGTAAAGTTTATAAGGTTGAGAGACATAAAAGCTTAGTTTATCTAAGAAAATGTTTCAAGGTCTAAAAAGATAGTTTTAAGATGGTAATTCAAGTTATGATAGAAAATGTTTTAGCAATAAAACTTTAAATTCATTGAGATAAGATAAATAATATAATATTTTCTCTGAATTTTCCAAATATAAATGTACTGGATATTATAATATCATTCTTACCTGATAATTGTTCTTATTGTATATAGTTAAACAAAAGGGAAAATGTTGTGTAATAATCTTTTTATACACTGTAAAGATATGTCTTTGCCATGATTGGTTTAATCAAGAGCTTAATGGCCAATAGTTAGGCAGGAAAAGAGGTTAGGTGGGACTTCTGGGAAGAGAGAGGTCTTGAGAGAAGGAGAAAGGTGGACTCGCCAACCAGACACAGAAGAAGCAGGAGGGGCAAAATGGAGATGAGGTAACAAGCCTGTGGAAGGACATAGATTAAAAATATGGGTTCATTCAAGTTATAAGAGCTAGCTAGAAACAAGTCTAAGCTAAGGCTGAGCTTTCCTAATTAATAATAAGTCTCCATCTTGTTTTTTTGGGGGGGAGCTAGTAGCCCAAGAAAAATCTGTTTACAGAATACAACTATGAACTGTTAGCCTTTAAATATATTATTAAATATAAATCAATATGAAATTATCAAACTTGCATTTAAGTACTAAGCAAGAATTCTAGAAACAGAAGAGAAAATTGTTTAAAAGAACAAATACATTATTCAGATTGAAGAGACAGAAATTAATAAAGCTCAGGATCTAAAAAAATAGGGCTGGGGATGTAGACTGTTAGCTTGTGTCTTAGGGTGTCTACTGTGAAGAGACACCATGACCATGGCAACTCTTATAAAGAGAACATCTAATTGGGTGGCTTGCTTACAGTTCAAAGGTTCAGTCCATTATCATCATAACAGGGAGCATGGTGGCATGCAGGCAGACATGGTGCTGGAGGATCTGAGAGTGTGACATCTTGCAGGCAACAAAAAGTTGACTGATAGTCACACTGAGGGAAGCTTGAGCAAAAGAGACCTCAAAACCTGCCTCCACAGTGACACACTTCCTTCAACAAGGCTATGCCTCCTAATAGTGCTACTCTTTGGGGGCCATTTTCTTTCACACAACTACAGTATGCATGAAGTCCTTAGCACCACACAAAACTGTAGTGCTAAGGCACTTGGCAGTCATTTGCAATTTCAGGACTTGAGACTTGGAGGTAGGAGGATTAGATATTCAAAGTCATTCTCAGCTGCATAGACAGTTCAAAGCCAGTCTAAGCTATATAACATGAGACCTGGTCTCAAAAATAAATAAATTAATAAATAAAAAGCATGAGAAATGGATGCTTTACTCAGTAAAAGAGAACCATGGTGTACTAGCTAGTTTTATATCAACTTGGCACAAACTAGAGCCATCGGAGAGGAGGGAGCCTCAGTTGAGAAAATACCTCCATAAATTTAGGCTATAAGCAAGCCTGTGGGGCATTTTCTTCATTAGTGATTGGTGGGGAAGGGCACAGCCCATTATGGGTGGTGCCACCCCCTGGGCTGGTGGTCCTGTGTTCTATAAGAAAGCAGGCTGAGCAAGTCATGAGGAGTAAGCCAGTAGGCAACAAGAATAGAAATATTAACAGGAGACAAAATGGAATTTAAGATTAAAATGCTAACTGGGTGTTGTATCAGCATCTACAATACTAATATTGGGGAAACGGAAGGATCACAAGTTTTAGGCTAATTCAGGCTACAAAACAAGTTCAAGGCCAGCCTGATTGACATAGTGAGACCCTGGTAGAATACTTGTCTAACACATAGAAGGTTTGGGTATGATCCCTAGCACCCTAAAACTTAAAAGTATTTAACAAAATCACAAAGCTTAATTATAACATGATAAAAAGCACTTTATAAGCAATATACATTTTATGAGCTTGTAATCAACATTCAGAGAAGAAATATTTGCTTCATATTGTAACCACAAGTGCAAGAAGAAATTGTTTAACAATACAAAGGTAGTGAATGTTTGCCTTTAATCACTGCTTTAAAATAACCTCCATAAATTTTTGACAAAAAGTGGAAGTGATTATGTGAAACTTTAGAGACTTAAATTATAGAAGACAGTGAAGCTTCCCGTTTCTCCTCTTAGATTGCTCACTTTGGGGAAAACAAACTGCCATCATTGTGAGAATGTTCAACCAGCCTTGTGGAGAAGTCCATGAGTCTAGGAACGAAATGAAATGCTATACCTAGAGCCATATGAGTTAGCCATCTCTTTTTGTACTTTTAAAAGGTTTAAAGATTAATTCATTTTATGTGTATATGTGCTTGTCTGCATGTGTATATAGATGCATACACTATGTGTGTACAATGTCCTCAGAGGCCAAAAGATGGTATCAGATCTCCAGGAGCTGGAATTAAAAATGGTTGTGCACCGCCATGTGGGTACTGGGAACGAAACATAGGTCTTGTGCAGGAGCAGCAAGTGCTCTTAACTACTGTGTTCTCACTCTAGCCCTGAGTTAGTCTTCTTGAAAATGGGTTCTTTTGGTAGTCAACCTCTCAGATGACCACAGCCCCGGACAATAGCTTACCTATAATCCCATGAGAAACCCTGGGCCAGATGCATACAGCTAAGCTGCACCCAAATTTCAGACCCACATAAACTCTTAGATACTAAAATTTGTGATTTCAAGGCACTAAGTATTGGGGTGATTATTTATAGTAATGTATAATACACATACTTAGACAACTAAAATAGAAAAGATACGCAAATTGAAAAAATAAACTTATAGGTATATAGAAAATTGTACAAATCAGTATAACTAATTTTTCAGATGCCCATGTAACCTTTGTGAAAATTAACTTTATACTTGGCCTAAAAGAAATCTTTATTAAATTCAAGCTGAAAAATACCTCACATTGCATTTTCTTATATTACAATCCAGTAAGGTCTGAAATAAATAATACAATATGACTAGAAAAATTCTTGCTCCATGAACTTATTCTTAGGAATTAATAGTTGTATTCTTGATAAGCAGTGGATCAAAGAAAAAATTAAAGCAAGATTCAGGTTTCACATGAGGAATGAGGAGAAGGTAGCTGGTAGGCAAGCGTGAGGCTCTGAGTTCAGATTTCTAGAACTCACAGTAAAGATAGGTGTGCTGGCACAGGTATGTAACCACAACACAGGGAGACCAGTGGATCCTAGGACTCAGAGGTTAGCCAGCCTAGCCAACAGTAAGCATCAGGTACTTTGAAAGACCCTGTCTTAAAATATCATGCGGAAAGTGATGAAACACTGATGTCTACCTCTAGCCTGCACATATGCTAGCAGAAGTGAGTATACATACACACACACATGCACACACAGGCGCATACAGACAAACATGCCCATGCATGCATAAACACTTCCATCACTTCCCCACGCCACTTCCACAATTAAAAAAAAAATCTTAAATGTATACAGACCTCTTCTGTTAAGCCTCTTAAGGCAATGGCTCCAAGAAAGGCAAGATTTATTTGGATGTATTTCTACTTTGCTTGTTGCATAATCTAAGAACACATTTTAGTCTTCAAATAATAAAAGAACTAAATATCCTTAGTTACATGAGTCTCTAGGCTCTTTAGTTTCCTGCTACTGAGAGCTCTCTCAGTTCCTTTTAAAGAGCAAAAATTCTTCACTCAGTTCCAATAAACTCAGATTTATGCTGTAGCTAATAAATAACACATCACTTATGACATGGAGATTAAACCAAAATTTACAGAAAACCCAGGGTAACTACAAATTTAAAAAGCACTCAGATGATCTGCGAGGGAAAAAGAAAAAGAAGCAGGACATAACTTGAAAAGACACACACACACAAAAAGAGACATTTTCCTATATTCTCATCGAAGCATTTTTATAATAGACACCTGGAAGTGATTTCAACATATCTGGACATTTTCTTAAGGCATATCAAACAATAACTTCTGGACTTCGACTCCATAATATTGCAACTTTGATTTTTACAACCTCGATCTTGAAGATCTAATCTTCTGAGAAAGGAAATGACTTTATCCCAGTGGCAGCAGGAAGCATCCCGGTGATGGGAACAAAGGGTTTGATTACCTTCCCAGCAGGAAAGGTATGGGCGGGGGCTGAGGTGGGGGTGTAAGGGGCGGAAAGCAAGAAAGTAAAACAAGACAGCAAGGAATCCCAACAAACAACATCAGCATGCTACCCACAGGGTTAAGAGTTAATTAGCAGCCCTGTGTCCATGGCCAGCTCCTTTGCGGCTTCAGGAGCGCCCCTCTCAGCTCCAATTTAACGAACTAATTCACTAACACTTGATCTACAGCTTCAAGTTCTCCATTCAGTGAGGGAAAGTGTCTTGGAATGCTAGCAAGGCTGAGGCTCTAAATGAAGTATTTCAAATTGGTCACTCCAATTAAGCAAAAGTGGCTGATTAGAATTAACCTTTTCAGAAAATAAAATCTAAAAATGCAACCTAACTAATGATATGTAAATTGCTTCACTTGATGATAAAATTACATTTGAAGACAGAAAGCAGAGGTGCCCTTTTAAGCAAATGTCTGTTGTGATGAAGAGTATGGTGCCTACAGGGGAAATATGCTTTCCCAAGCCAGATGAGATTGTGTGAGCGGAAAATATATCAGTATTGAAGTGCTAAATGACAAAAATTTTAAGGAGAGTCAAATACTAAACAAACAAACAAAAAACCAACTAAGAACAATTCCTCAAAAGCAATCACTGGTCTGAAATCCAAACTTTATTGCAGTATGCCACATGAAAGTATGTAACAAAATCCTCCCTACCCTTCAAGACTTTTCTTCATGATTTTTGGGCCCTTACTAAATTATTAAACTTCCTTAAAAGGCTTGTCAAAACGGGCATCCCTTATTCCAGGCATAGTAGTACATGCTTGTAATACCAGGAGTACTCAGAATGCTAAACGATAAAGATTTTGAGTTCAAGGCTAGCCTGGGCTGTATAGTGAGGCTGTCTCAAGATAAAATAAAATGATAAAATCAGGCGTGATGCCACACACCTGGGTTTGCCAGCCCTTGGGAAGTTGAGGCAGGAGTGCTACCAGTCAAACTTGGTCAAAGTTGGTTCCACAGCAAGATCCTGTCTCAAACACAAAAACTAGCCACTCCACCCAGGAAGTCTTCATTGAAGTTAGTGCCCCACCAATAAGTCCCCTTAGAACACCAAATTCATCTCAATCAAAATACATCTTGTCTCAATTATCTTTTGTTTGTTGTGGTCCCCACCTCCATCCCTGTGCTAGGAACTGATCCCAGGGTATCTTGTCTTATCAATCAAATTCCCACCGAACCCATCTGTCAGTGCAACAATTTCTCTTAGTCATGTTATGTTGTCAAGTTTTAGCATATCATATATAACTGGTATATATAGCATATAGCATATATATAGCATTTCATATGTAACTGGTATTTAATATGTATGAAATGAATGGACCCTATAGTTCGTCTTTGTATGTTGCTCTACTTTTTACATAATTCTTATGCCTTCAGTACCACAGAGACCAAATAAAAAACTTATTAAATGAATAAATTAGTGGAAAGATTCATTTTTGCACATGATCAGTTATAATGATAAAAGTTTTGACCCTGAAATCCCACTACTCAAGAGGATGAGGCTAGAAGATCACAAGTTCGAGGCATGCCTAGGTTCTGGGGGGTGAGTCTAATGTCTTAAACTTAAAAAGAATGAAACAGGATTGAGGATATAGTTCAGCGGTAGTATGCCTGACTAGCATATGTGAGGTTCTAGGTTCAGTTCCTGGTACTGTAAAACAAAGTCTTGAGCCAAATCCACCACCTGGAAGAGAAAAGTGAAATGGTAAGGCATTCTAGTAATGCTGTTTTCTCAGACTTGGTTGACCTGGGACCAAACCTGAGCATCTAGTCCTGCTCATATTATAATGTACAGAGGAACTGATGACGAAGAAAGTGTATAGCAAAATGCCAACTGAGAGATGCATAAGTTTTCATTAAAGCAAAGCTTCTGGTTTCTTTAGGCTTGATGAAGAAGAAGAATTTAGCCACAAGAAGGCAAAATATCAGGTATTTTTAGCTTTAAAATTTTCCAACAGGATACAGTTGAGCAAACTGTTCTGCAAAACACAAAATTTGTTTCCCTTAAAGCACAACAATAAAATCAACGTAAGTTAAAGTATGACCACTAGCTAGCTCTAAACAAGCTTTGGAGATCAGGGTTCACAGCAACATGATTCAACCCATAGCTCCTGCCGATGAGCCGAAGTGAATCATTGCACTGGACAGGAATTCAGGGAGCTGCTGTTTCAGTTTAAGAAGAACAACAACAAAAAATATCACAGTGAGAATCCGAACCCAAAACAGAAATCCCACCATGTCCTGAGGTGATCACTTAGCTAATAGCTATGCATCTGCTACAACCCTGAGCAGAAAACCTTCGTATCTGTATATTTGTATCTGATGCCACAATAATATTTGTTCCTACATACATTGTTTATATGAATTATCCAGATCATGGAAACTTACTTCTTTAAAAGTTAAAATATTTTGTGAGTTACTTTAACCTTTTTGATTGGGAATTTGAAAAATGTTTCATTTGTTCACTTGCTTCTTAACAGACTATGCCACATGACCTAAAACTTTCTTGATCACACACCCTTAGGTGCTGCTGCAAAGTCTAACATGGTTCCCAGTATCACCCAGTTCACAGACTATTACTGCCTCATTTTCTCTCTTGTTTTTATAATTACACATCTCCTCTTACCATTAGGAAGTATGTTCACTTTTCATTGTTGCCATTGTATCTGACTTTTGCCTTGTCTCTTCCTACTGACCAATCATCTGTAGCCAGACAGGCAAATTTATGTGGACCTTGTGTGAGGAAATATTTTCCTGATATATGATTAATGATTTTTTAGTTAGGGCCTATGGTCTGTCCTATGAATAAAGTTGAATGAATTCAGGACTATGTCAGGAGGTCAGGGTTATAAGGTACACATTTCAAAGGTCAAAATAGTAGAAGGGACACTTTGGGGTATGCTCAACCTGTATCATAGAGACAGCAAGAAGGAAAGCATCTGGGCATGCTTACTTCCCACATAAGGTTTTGGCTGCAGAAGGGAAAGGGTACTTTTTGAAAATACATTAATACAGGAGTTTGTCCCTAAAAGGTACTTACCTCATAACTCAGCAGTCAATAAATACATTTTTATTAATATAGTTCTCATGTTGTACATAGATCTCTTTTCAGTTTCTTAAACATGAAACCTTAGCCAGGCAATGGGGTACATGCCTTTAATCCCAGCCCTTGGGAGGAAGAGGCAGATGGATCTCTGAGCTCGAGTTTGAGGCCAGCCCCATCTACAGAGCAAGTTCCAGGAGAGTCAGCCAAGACTGTTACACAGAGAACCCTGTCTTGAAAAATCAATCAAACAAAAAAATCTTAGCCGGATAGTGATGGTGCAAGCCTTTAATCCCAGCACTCGGGAAGCAGAGGTAGGCAGATCTCTGTGAATTCGAGGTCAGCCTGGTCTACAAGAACTAGTTCCAGGACAGGCTCCAAAGCTGCACAGAGAAGCCCAGTCTCAAAAAAAAAAAAGTGAAATCTTGCCATTATCAATGATCCTTCCCTCCTTTCCCCGTTAAACCAAGCAAGTTATGTATATGGTTCGTTACAGACCCAATCCATATTTATCTCTCACCTTGAGTTTGGAAACATTCTAACCCATGGCTCTTATATATCACCCCCAAATGCCCCCCAATCCATGCCAGAGTAGTTTCCTTCTCTGTTATTTCGGGCCTGTAATCTCCATTTTCCCTGAATAATGTCACTGGAGAACTCTTGAGATGTTTCTTGCTTCCATTTGAATGCTATATTTTCACCTTGAGTTCTTTTTATGCTTCTGTCCGCCCACCTCCTCCTGTTCAGTCTTTACATTAGCACCTTCCAGTTTTATATGCTCCATGTCACTTTGCCAGTGCAATTAAAGCATTGTGCCAGAATACTCTGTCCTGACCTCTCTACTCCAGGACTCAGTCTCTGATCACACCTCAACACCTTCAGCTCCCCTTGAAAACGTTTCTTTTCCCAATGTCTTGGAATTTAGTGACCACATTCCCCATTTCACGTGGTCAGCCATTTTCCTTTGTACATATTTTCCAAAGTTTCTAGGTAAAGACTTGCCAGATCATTTGGTTATTGCCAGATACTTTTGACTATTGCCAGATTGTTTTGGTTATTGATCTCTGTATCCCCATCCTCAGATCGTAACTGTCAGCAATAATAGGACCAGACTTTTGGACACTTAGCATGCAGTAATAGGGAAAGCCAGACAAAAATTCCTCACAATGGGCAACCTGACACTTCCTTTACCGCTCCATCCTTATCTCCTACACGTTTTCAATCTGGCCAGGAATATTCCTATGTCATGGTAAATATACTCCCTCTAATTCACCTCATCCAGAAAGAATTCTCTCCACAAATGTGGGCCTCCCTTAAGGATGCTGCTGGACCCCTGACTCCAACGCCGCTCTGGAAGAATAGAATCCATTTCCAGCAAGGATGAACACTTCAGGGTCAGGGTAGGGGAAGTTGTAACACTTTTCCTGCTTCCTCGCAGACCCAGGACCTTTGACTAAATGTCTTCCTCAGCTCCTCAGCTGTAGCTGGGTCTACGGGGTCAACTCATTCAACAGCTGGTACTTGGTCTCCTTGTCGCCCATACTCTTTTACACATCCTTGTAGCTTGTCTTCTGGATTCCACCTCAGATCCTCATTTCACCTGGCAATATTTCTCCTGCAATTTTCCACCCCTCCTGCTTCCTAAAGCCCTTCCAGCTACTTCCTGACCCTAGTGAGCATTCTGATCCTTCAATTCTCCCATTTCTTCCACACTGGCCTCTCTTCCTCTCTTCTCTAGCTTGACTCCTATGGCTGATATCCAGAAGTTCTCTTTACTAACTCCCTTAGCTCCCTACCAGTAAGCCTTTGTCTGGAATTCCTATACCACCAACTGCATGGGGAGTTCCCAACTTCCTATGAACAGCCTCCCTAGCTCTGTAACCTTGTTTAGGCTCCTGGAAGTCTCATCCAAATCTGTTCCAAAGTCCCAGATCCACTGACCTACTTTTAGTTTGGCCTATCCCATTTTCTTCCAAGTTGCAATTATGGATGAGTGAAACAATATTACATTTCTGTTATAATGTAGTTCTTTAAAAATGCTATTGGGCGAGCCAGGCATGGCCTTTAATCCTACCACTCGGAGGGAGAGGCAGGCAAATCTCTGTGAGTTTGAGGCCAGCCTGGTCTACAAGAGAGCTCTAGGACAGCCAGAGATGTTTGCTACACAGAGAAACCCTGTCTTGAAAAACCAGTAAAATTGCTATTGATTCAGAGAGAGAGAGTGTGCTAGAACATGAACTTGAAGTTGGGTTGGTAGGGACATGGGGAGGATCTAGGAGAAGTTGGGAGAGGGCAAAGAATATGATCAGAATATATTATATGGAAAAATTCAAATAAAAATATAATAAGTAAGCATTAAAAATAAAAATACTCTTGGATAATTCCATTATTTTATCTATAAAATAATGTATGGAATGGAAGCCCAAGATAATATGGAAGCTGAAAACTGAATTGTGGTTAATCTTGGTAGTCATGAGGATGACATAGATAGATAATTAATTCATTAAACAAAAAAAGAGACATTCATAAGACCAGTGTTAAAAGATAGCGCTGGAATCATAGGAACCGTTTTCTAGATGTCATCTTCCTAGAAGCAAACATCCAGTAGCAACTGTTGACTCAGAGAGAAGAACGAATCTGGTCAAAGGGATACGGATCAACTCCCCGCCAACCACACACCAGCAGAGCTACTGAACTCAGAGCTGATGAGTCAAGGAAGAAAAGTCATCAATGTGAAATTTACCAAAGGAATCTCTTTTCACACGTAATTAGTGTGCTATCAAAGTGAAGACTCTCTATACGACGTGTTAATTTCCAAGCAAAATAAAACAGAGTGCATTCCTCTTCATCCTGTACCACTTCAACCTTTATGACATAATAAAGACAGCCAGATACACATTCTAACTGATATACAGATAGCCACAATGTTGAACAAATAATCTAATTACATTTTTTTAGCAAATCTCTGAGATGTGTGACAAAAAATCAAAAGACATGTCTCTATGGATCTTTGAGTTTCTAAGATGAAAAAAAACCTGTTATATTACATTTATATTTGTGGTATAGGCAAGCATACAACAAAACTAATATTGTTATATGCCCTAGGACTGCCCTCACTCAACAAAGGCACAAATAGTTAGAATAGCAATTGTTTACCTTATAGAAGATCAACAAAAGATCATCCAATTTCCCATGCAAATCACCTGGAATACAAATGAAAAACATCACTATTTAGTAGGTACCAAGATGCAATGCTTACTTTGTTATACCCCAACTGTTTTCATGGGATTGGATTTTCACCTTGTGTTGATGATACTAATTGAATATGCACTTTTCTTCCACGAACTCTTTCTTCCCTCCTATAGTGCAAATGTGGGGGCGGCAGCATCTGGAACCTGTTTTCTCTAGTCTTTCGTAGGGCTTCATTCCTTCTGAGCTAAACTCTATACTAAGAATTTTATGTTTATTTTCTTATTCAATCCTCAACAAGCATTTTATGAGATGCGTAGTAATGTCATCCTTATATTCCAAATGAGGCCCAGAGTAGTTAAGAAACATGTACAATCGCCCAGTCACCAAAATCAGAGCTAGAATGCAAACCCAGCATATTCTCACCTCAAAATTAAAACTCAGAGTGATTTACTCTGTACTGCCTATATTTTCATGCTCAGGAGAGCAGCAAAAATACCGATCACAGGAAGCATTAATTCTCCAAGGACCTACCATAGAACCCAGGGAGTTAAAAACATGAACATTTCAAAGATCTACCATAGAACCTAGGAAATGGCTGGCACTCAATATGTGGCATGCATTTAATCGCTAAATCCATAGCCATTCACAAAATCTAAACCATTGCTGGGTTTTGCTTTATTCTACTTCTAACTTTAAAAGTTTAAAAAGTATGACTAGATAGGTGAAATTCTTTTGACAAGACAGTTATAGGGAAAAACAAATCCAACTAAGGGAAACTATTGAATATATGACTCATTAATTAAAAAATGAGTGACTATATGAATATTCAACATTTCTATTTGGATAAATAGTTTTAAGTAAAATATCTATCTTTCATAATCTATGCTCAAAATTTGTATTCAACTTAATTACCATATAATTTAATTTAGGAACTTTTTTCCCAGTTTAAAATCCCACAAGCAAGATAAATCAAGTATATGTGACAGAAGCTTGAATTACACTAGAAAGAATAAAGCTTAAGTCCTATAGCACCAGCACTTGTTTATAAAATTGTCATAATATTAGCAATAAAATAAAGGGCATATTGATGTCAGTGGATACTTAAATGTCAATACCTTTAGATAGTCTCACTCCAAAGGCTAAACAATTAAAAACTTTATATATTTTGCTAATTACTTGTTTTCCTAATTTGCTTCAGAGTCATTTGCCTTTTCAAAATATGAGTATTTTGGCAGTGGAGATGATTCAGTGAGTATAGAGCTTGCTATTCAAGCCTGACAGCCTGAGTTCGGGTCCCCATCAACCAAGTGAAAAACAACATGCATCTGTAACCTCAGTACTGGAGGCAGCAGAGACAAGCAGAGTCCTGGAGCCCACTGGCCAGCCAGCCTTGCTACTTAGTGAGCTCCAGGTTCAGATAAAGCCCCTGCCTCAAAAAGTAAAGTGGACAGCAATGGAGAAAGACATCTATCCTCAATCTCGGGTCTCCACATTCATGCACACACATTCCCACGTGCGAGCACATGCACATACATACACACACGTACACACACACACACACAGACACCATCACCACCACTGGCACTACCACCACCATAAACACCAGCACCACTACCATCAGCACACGTACAGAAATCTGAATATGGAGGTACTACAATAGCTGGCATGCTCAAATACGAACTTGTTTCAGCATATTAGGAGTTGAGGATCCTTGGTTTGAGTCACAGCAGGCGGGAAAAAAAGAAAGCTTTAAAAATATTTTTAGTTTCTAGTTGGACATAAGATCAACATACAATGGGAAGGCAGACATAAAGATATTTTCACTGCAAACAATGACATGAGTACAGAATTAATTATGATTTATAGCATGAGTTGAAAACTAAACAACAAAACTTCAAGAAGCTAGGACAGAAGGATCAAGAGTTCAAGACCACCCTATATGGCTCAGTGAGTTCCAGGCAAGCATCAGCAACAAATGAGACACAATCTAAAAATTATTTTTCTTAAAAATGAAGAGGGAGACAGAAAACACTAATTTAGGGAAATCTACAGGTTCTGGCTTTTCTCTTTACCAAAGGTGCTATGTATGTTTGTGCGGGGGGGATATGGAAGCAAATGTCCCAAATGTAGGGTCCCTTAAATGAATGGACTTGTCCAGTCTACCTGGTCTCTGGTAATTTTCTGATGATGGTAAGTGAAAAATAGCCAGACAAGTGCAAAGGTGGCCTTCTCCTTAGTCTGGAATGTAGAAGATCTCACTTTTAATCCTAACCCTGTCACTGACTAGCAGAGCAAGCTAGGGTGCAGGATACTATATAGAAGTCCATTGGTGACAATATGTATTTCCCTCAGGGCCTCTGTTTCACCCATAAGAACAAGATATGGGGTTGGGAATATAGTTAGTGATAGAGTGCTTGCCTAGCATGTGCAAGGTTCTGGGTTTAATCTCTAACACAGGAAAAAAGTTGAAAAATTTAACTTTTAGTAAAGGGACCAGAACATCTCTGTAAGAGATTTTTGGTTCTCATACTGTGGAATTCTAGGACCTCCAGGCCCTCTAACTCATTTCTTCTTCTAGGGTGCAGTGGCACACATCTGTAACCTCATTGCAGCTAGATCTGCAAAGGCAACTGGGGGGCTAATGGAAAATGCATGGGAGCAGATCCTAACATCTGTTTTTGACTGTTAAAGTACATTCGACTAGAAAACCTAGCCCCTGGCTTCAGAGGCTTCACAGGTTGGCACGGTTTACTGAGCCTTATGACCCACAGTTCTTTATTTCCATCAAAAGCAAAGCTTGCTATGGCTTTGAATAAAAGGTCTCTGTGCTAAGGCGTATTATTGTCTAGAGAGATCTGGTGGCCTGATTAGGTTGAATTAAACCACCAGAGACTCTTCAAAACCCGGAGTCAAGCCATGTCATGGGATATATACCGCTACATCAAGTTCCTGTCACCACGATGAGATGCTGGGAATGGAAAGGGTTAATTAGGTTGCCAAATCCACTTCTACCTGCCACCATAAGAGAACGTGGGCTAAAAACTGATTTGGAAAATAACAATCACTGTTTTGTGACCCAAAGCCTTAATTAGAAGTTAGGGAATTGCTGTTCCTTCCATGCACCCCACTCTCAGACAGTGTAAGCATGCTGAGCACCAACTGTGATGAATTTCAATGTGTACTGTTTCTTGAAGCAATATCCTGCCAGGCTGGCCTATAAGATAACAAAATCTCAAATCTTGTTATTTAGAAGAACAAGAAACAGATTTTGGGGACATTCCCACTCCTTTAAAAACTGCAAAGACCAGTTGGAAAAATCTAAAACAACAGCCAAGGCCAGAAAAGAATTTAATCTCCACCCTGCCTTGGGTGTTTCTCTTCCCAGTAGAAGTGGCATGCATACAGAGACCCACCTGGAAAAAGCAACATGGGAGGGAGATAATGAGAGCTAGTCAGAGGGCAAAGAACACTTATTCTACCCATCAGTGGCTTTCCATATTAAAATGCTATTTGCCTTTAGAAAAAGCTACAAGAATTCTTTAATTTCCCACATAATTAATTCCTGCCAGCTGGTATGCAAAACAAAGACAAGATGGGGAACAGTATTATCAAGATAGATAATTCTATATTAACATTTTCCCCTTAACACAATCCAATTTCCATAGTTTGCAAGTTAGGCAAATGACGCAGGACCAAGAGGCTCCGAAATATTAATGTGCCAACTCTACTCTGAAACTTACCGCAGATTGTTATCTCTTTGGAGGGAAAGGTTTTTATGTGACTGAAATTCGGCATTTGCTTCAGGACTTTCCTAGCTTCAAATAGCACCTCTAAGACGTAATGAGCATGAAGTATCTGTGAAGGGGAAGCAGAGGAGGTAGAGATAATGAACAAGGGCGAAAGACATGACTGTAGAAAACTGTAAAAACAAAGCATATGAGCACATTTCAGGAGAATCTTTATTCTCAAATAGATTATTCTAACATAGTGTCTAGTATATAAAAAGCCCTCAGGAGTTATTTGTAATTGAATAAATGAATGGTTTCACAAATTATTTATAGTCTCATGTTCTTTTTTTGACATTATCCCTTTGCTTAGAATATTTTTGATTATTTTTGGTTCTTAGATCCCAAGAGGAAAGATGGGGAAAATGGGGGTGAGTTCACGTGCCTGAAGAAAAGGTTCAGACAAAAGAGTAACAGTAAGAATCATTTCAAAGGGAGGAAAAAAGGAAACAAGGAAGGAAAAGAAAAGCAAAGAGCCCGTGAATGAGGTGTAGCTCTTTATTTGTTGAGACACCCTACCACTTGTGTAGTAGGTGTTGCTGAGCACGGAGACCTTACTAGGTAGCCACACATGCTCCCAAGCCTCCTAAGTATGGCTCCAGAATTTGGTGTACAGAATGCTCAGGACAAGAAGCACATTGCAATAAAAGTCTAACTATAGAAAATATTCCAGTCTCAAAATACATGGATTACCTCCTATTTGCTACTGCTTTACCATACTCCTCCAGTTACAGCATTCATAGGGTCATTGCTTCCTACACATTTACTCTGTGTTCTCCCTTAAGCTTTTAAAAATCTAATGTGTCTTTCTCCTTGGTTTTAAATTATGAATTTTCCAAACACATACTCCACAAAGAAAAGATAACAAATACGTGATTATCACACAAACTTAACTGATATCAACACAACGTTAAGAGTCAGGTTGGCTTAGAATTGGGATGTTCAATATGGTAGTCATTTGCAATATTAGATAACAGAGTACTTAAAATGGGGGGCTAGTGAGAATTGAGATGTGCTATAAGAACAAAATTTAGGCAGGGAGGTAGTGGCGCACATACTAGGGAGGCAGAGACAGGTGGATCTCTGAGTTCGAGGCCAACCTGGACTACAGTGTGAGTTCCAGGGCAGCTGGGACTACACAGAGATATCCTGTCTCAAACAACAATAAAGAACAAAACTCAAACTGGATTTCAAAGACTTGGTATGAAAATAAGCACAACATGTCTCAATGATTTTAATATGGTTATATATTAAAATGTTTCATATACTGAAGTGTACTGAATTAAATATATTGTTAAAATTGATTTTGTCTTTTTTCTCTTTTTTAATGTGAATACTAGGAACTTCTAAGTATATGGTCCATATGTTTCTATTAGATCATCACTTCCTGCCCATGTAAGTCTTCTTCCTACAATAGTATTCTAAAGACATTCAATCCACAGCCACATCTTATTACTTTTTACTTTTCTATTTATTTATTTAGGTTTGTAACACAGGGTCTGGGTCTCACTATGTAGCACAGGTTGACTCAAGCATCATGCCAACCTTCCTGCCTGAGCTTCCCAAGTCTTTGGACTAACATTTTCTTCTTAGTTTTACATTTTGTTATATATTTTATTGGGGAGCACATACATGTCACAGCACTGTGGGAAGATCAGAGGACAGCTTATGAGAGCTGTTTCTCTCCTTCCACCATATTCTTCAGCTTGGCAGTATGTGCCTTTACCCACTGATCAATCTCAATGGCCCCTGGATAAATATTTTTAAAGAATGGGCAAAAATGCTGCTTTTTTACTGTCCTGTTTCTATCTGTACATTTAATCTACAGATTTCTAATGCTGGTTTAACGTGCAATTGTAGCTTTTCTGCATATTTCTTTTCTTTTTTATTTTATTTACTTGTATTTTATATATATATATATATATATATATATATATATATATATATATCTTTTGCATGTACACCTACATGCCAGAAGAGGGCACCAGATGTCATTACAGATGTTTGTGAGCCACCATGTGGTGCTGGGAATTGAACTCAGGACCTCTGGAAGAACAGCCAGTGCTCTTAACCGCTGAGCCATCTCTCCAGTCCTCATTTTGTTTTCTAATGTTAACAAATTTCACTGAAAATATCTTGTAAACAGAAAATTCTTAATATCAATATAATTTTCTCTTTTCTTGTTTTAGTTTTTCGAGACAGGTTTCTCTGTGTAGTCCTGGCTGTCCTGGAACTTGCTTTGTAGACCAGGCTGACCTCGAACTTACTGAGATTTGCCTACCTCTGCCTCCCAAGTGCTGGGAATAAAGGCTCACGCCATCACCACCTGGCCTAATATAGTTTTCTTGAGCATCCTTAAGATTGGATAAAATAACTTGATCAATATTAGTACTTGCTTAGAAAGCTATATATCAGCAGGATTATGTTTAAAAAATGTTAAATATTCAGTTTATTCAAAGGTTGCTTTTTGCATTTACAAATATATCAGATAAAAGAATCACTAAAATATTAACATTATCATAAAAGGATTCAAGGAAGAAACTTCTACTTTGAAAAGCTATTTTCCTCTTTGTGTGTGTTTGTGTGTGTGGTAATGTGTATGTGTTTGTATGTATGAGAGAGAGAGAGAGAGAAACAGAAACAGAGAGACAGAGAGGGAGATGAGACAAAGAGAGAGATCTGCTGTCCTAGAACTAGCTATGTAGACTAAGCTAGTCTTGAACTTGGAGCAATCCTTCTGTCTCTGCCTTCATACCAAGTTCTGGAATGCAGACATATGTTATCATGCCTGGCTTATTTCTGTTTTTAAGTTGTTTGTTGAAACAGGGTCTCACTATATAGCTTTGGCTGACCTAGAAGTCACTATATAGACCAAGTTAGCCTTGAACTTATAGTGACCCTATTGCCTCCGCCTCCCAAGTACTGGGATTAAAAGCATGTGTCACCATAAATGGCTCAAATAGTTTTTAAATGACAAACAATATATTGTTTTTACTAAATTAAAATAAAAGTATCATTAAAAAGGAGGTGGAATAAGCCGGGAAGTAGTGTCACACGCCTTTAATCCCAGCACTCAGGAGCCAGAGACAAGCAGATCTTTGTGAGTTTGAGGCCATCCTGTTCTACAGAGGGAGTTCCAGGATGGGTTCCAAAAGATACAGAGAAACAATGTCTCAAAAAAACCGAAAGGGGGGGGCATGAAATAATGAAAAATTATTTTCTCTTTTAATTTCTGTCCCTAGAGACAGCTAATGTTGATAATGTTTTGAGTATCTTTCCCCCAAATATTCTTTGTTTATGAACACGTAAAAATTAATATAACCTTACATTAATATTCAAATGTAGGTATAAGTGTTCAATCCCTTAACTAAATGTGATACTATACATCCAAGTAACTGTACATTAACCTAAAAATTAGGAATAAAGCACATGGATGAACTCTAACAGCATTATGAGAAGTGAAAGAAGCCAAACAGCAAGGACCATGTATGTTGGACTAATATGAAATATCCAGATTAGTGACTGGCAGGAGCTGAAGTTTGGAGGAAAGAGGATGGCTGCTAATAAGTATAAAGTTTCATTTTGAGATGACAAAAACATTTGGAAAATAGGAGTCCTTGCCCAGTATACACAATGCTGTGGGTTCAATCCCTAATACTGAAAAATAGTTTTTTAAAAAAAGTTCTAGGACTAAATAGCATTGACAGTTGTATAGCATTTTAGTATACCCCAAAACCATCTTCTTTGCAATTGCTGTAACAAAACAACATGACCAAGGGAATTATGGTTCCAGAAGGTTAGAGTTCATGACTGTCATAGCAGGGAGCATAGCAGCAGGAATTCAGGCAGGTACTGAGGCAGTAGCTGAGAGCTCAGGTCTCTGCAATCAACAAGAACTAGGCAGAGAGAATGGCTCTAGTCTTTTTAAATTTCAAAGCCTACCCCAAGTGATACACCTCCTCCAACAAGGCCACACCTTCTAATCTCTTGAAACAGTTTCATCAATGTGGGGGGGGGAGCAAATATTCAAATATATTGGCCTATGGGGCCATTCTTATTCAGACCACCACAGCCACCAAAGCATATACTTTGAAATAATTAAAATGATCAATTTTATGCAATTTTATCTCAATTTAAAATATATATATTTCTTGATTTATCTTTACAAATGAGAACACATTATATACTATGTTTAACATTGATTCTTCTTTTAATATAATTTTCCCATATTTATAGAGCCCAAATTATCAAACATCTATATAATGGTTGCATATTTTATCTACTTGAACATACTATCCATGTTTGTTTTAACTCTGACTCTAATGATGTAATTATTTAAATACTCTACAAGTCTGTTGCCATTGTTTGCTATTTGCCTCAGTTTTATTTCTTGTATTTTGTATCCTCATAGGCCTGGTTATATTTATACTGAGTTCTGGACATTATATATGAAAAACTATAAAAATATTTTAGGCCTATTTTCTCCCAGAGAATTTAAATTTGCTGTTGGCAGGTAGCCAGAAGAACTAGCTATCTAGTGTGATCTCAAATCATTTTTAGGAATTAGATGATTCAAAGGCCTGCTTCAGTTCCAGCAAAGCCAATCTGCCACTTCCACTCTTATTTCTGGGATATGCCTCCTAGTGTCCTAATCTGAGAATGGGGGTTTGGGATGATGTCAGAGAAAAGGGTAGTATAGGGAAATCCAAGATCCAATCTTTCCAGAGAAATATTAAAAAATCAAGCAAAATTCATTTTGCTTTATTTTCCTCTCCTTTTTTCTCTCTTGCTTGCTCTTGTCTTCTGGTGTTTAAGGCAATCTCTGTTAAAATATTAACTGAACACAAGCTATAGGAACAAGCTGTAGTAACAAAACTGTTCACAACCAGACTTAATAGACATCTATAAAACACTTTACCCAGCAAAAGAACACTACACATTTACCTTAAATACACATGGAAAATTCTCCAGGGTAGACTAGATGATAGGCCACAAAATAAACCTCAGAATAATTTTTTAAAAAATTAAAATTGAAAGCACGCAGAGTAGCTTCTCTGATCAGAATGGAAACTAGAAATCAGTAGAAAAAATTAGCAAATTTATAAATATGTGAAAATTATACAACAAATCCTTAACCAATGGGTTACAAAAGACAAATTATAAAAAATTGGGACATGAACAGAAATGAAAGCAGGATATAGAAACAAACATGCTCAAAAAGAAATATATATTGCATTTTTTGAAAAAGAGGCTCTTAAGTCATTAACATAAGAAGACTTTAAGGTGGGATGAAGAGCTAGCTCATCAGTCAAGAGCATGTGCTGCTCTTGCAGAGGACCCAGGTTTGATTCCAGCACCTAGATGATGGCTCACAACCATCCATTACTCCAGTTCTTGCGACTCCAATGCCATGATGCCCTTTTCTGATCTTTGTGGGGGTCATGCACTCCCACACATAAAAATAAAAGACAAGCACGACCAGCAGGTGGGAATTCTGCAGGCAGGCTGCTCCACCACCCCCACCACACATCAGACTCTGTAATCTACAAGTCCCACTCAGGCCCCCAAACCCACAGAACCCATCCCCCCCAAACAGCCCTTCCTCATGCATCAGTGGCCCCCAAGGCATAGGCATCACAAGCACAGATTGGAGGAAGAGGTGGATGATTGGTCTCCTGGCTGTATAACTGAGGTCTCTAAGTCACAGGCCTTGGGGTACATCCTGTGCCCCTACCTCTCCCATCACAACCCCAGCAGCCAGTCAGCAGGGAAGACTCCTGCAGACAGGCTGCTTCACCATCCCCACCACCCATTGGGCCCTGTAGCCTACAAGTCCCACTCCACCCCCACAAACCCATGGAACCCATTATCCCCCCACCTCTGCCAACCATTCCCTAAGGCATCAGTGGCCCAGAGGCCCAGACACCACCAGCACAGATTGGAGGAAGAATCAACACCTGTATCTGTAATTACCCCAAACCCAGATGGGTAGATGGTAGTGTAAGGATACATTAAAAAAAAAAATAAAGAACAACATAGCACTAACAAAACCTAGTGGTTCTACAACAGCAAGAGCTGAACATCCCAACACAGATGAAATAAAAGAAAACAACCTTAAAAATAGCTTTAAGAAGATTATAGAGGCCCTTAAAGAGGAAATGAAAAATTCCCTTAAAGAAATGGAGGGAAAGATGAACAAAAAATTGGAAAAAATCAATAAAGCCCTTAAAGAAAGCCAATAAAAAACAATCAAACAGGTGAAGGAAACAATTCAAGACTTGAAAATTGAAATAGAGACAATAAAGAAGACACAAACAGAGGGAATTCTGGAAATGGAAACTGTGGGTAAAGAAACAGGAACTACAGATGCAAGCATAACCCAAGAGATGGAAGAGATATCTCAGGTGTTGAAGATACAATAGAAGTAGATTTATCAGTCAAAGAAAACACTAAATCCAACAAATTCTTAACACAAAACATCCAGGAAATCTGGGACACCATGAAGAGACCAAACCTAAGAATAATATGAATAGAAGAAGGAGAAGAACTCCAGCTCAAAGGCACAGAAAATATATTCAACAAAATCATAGAAGAAAACTTTCCCAACCTAAAGAAGGATATACCTATGAAGAATACAAGAAGCTTACAGAATACTAAACACACTGGACCAAAAAAGTCTCCGTGCCACATAATAATCAAAACACTAAACATACAGAATAAAGAAATGCTATTAAGAGCTATAAAGAAAAACGGTCAAGTAACACATAAAGGTAGACCCATCAGAATAACATCCGACTTCTCAATGGAGAATCTGAAAGCCAGAAAGTCCTGGACAGATGTTGTGCAGACACTAAGAGACCACAGATGCCAGCCTAGACTACTATACCTAGCAAAGCTTTTAATCACCATAGATGGACAAAACAAGATGTTCCATGACAAAACCAGATTTAAACAATATCTATCTACAAATCCAGCCCTACAGAAAGTACTAGAAAAAAACTTCAACCCAAGGAAGTTAGCAGCATTCACAAAAACAGAGGCAATAGATAGTACTACACCAGCAAATCATAAAGAAAGAAAACACACATACAGATTACTACTACCAACAACAAAACCACGAAATAACAGGAATTAACAATCACCAATCATTAATATCCCTTAATATCAATGGACTCAATTCACCTACAAAAAGGCACAAGATAACAGAATAGGTATAAAAACAGGAGCTGTCCTTCTGCTGCATACGAGAAACGCCTCAATTTCAAAGATAGACATTACCTCAGAGTAAGGGGTTGGGAAAAGGTTTCCCAATCAAATGGACCTAAGAAGCAAGCCGGTGTGGCTATCCTAATATCTAACAAAATAGACTTCAAACTAAAATCAATCAAAAGAGATGAAGAAGGACATTTCATATTCATTACAGGAAAAATCCATCAAGATGAAATATCAATTCTGAACACTTATACCCCAAATATAAGGGTACCCACATTTATAAAAGAAACATTACTAAAGCTTAAAGCACAAATCAAACCCCACACACTAATAGTGGGAGACTTCAACACCCCACTTTCACCAATGGACAGGTCTGCCAGACAAATTTAACAGAGAAATAAGGGAACTAACAGATGTTATGACTCAAATGGGCTTAACAGTCATCTATAGAATATTCCACCCAAACACAAAAGAATATACCTTCTTCTCAGCACCTCATGGAACCTTCTCTGAAATTGACCACATATTTGCTCACAAAGCAAATCTGAATAGATACAAAAATTTGGAATAACCCCCTGTATCTTATCAGATCACCACGACTTTAAGTTAGAATACAACAACAACACAAATTACAGAAAACCTACAAACTCATGGAAACTGAATAATGATCAACTGAATCACCCCCGGGTCAAGGAAAAAATAAAGAAAGAAATTAAAGACTTCCTAGAATTCAATGAAAATGAAGGCACAACATACCCAAACTTATGGGACATTATGAAAGCAGTGCTAAGTGGAAAGTTCATAGCACTAAGTGCCCACATAAAGAAGTTGGAGAAACCTCATACTAGTGACTTAACAGCATACCTGAAAGCTCTAGAACAAAAGAAGCAAACTCACCCAGCAGGAGTAGACAACAGGAAATAAACAAATTGAGGGCTGAAATCAATAAAAGAGAAACAAAGAAAACAATACAAAGAATCAATGAAACAAAGAGCTGGTTCTTCAAGAAAGTCAACAAGAAAAACAAATCCTTATCCAAACTAAACAAAAGACAGAGAGAGATTATGCAAATTAATAAAATCAGAAATGAAAAGGGGGACATAACAACAGACACTGAGGAAATTCAGAGAATCATTAAGACATACTTCAAAAACCTGTGTTCCACAAAATTGGAAACTCTAAAAGAAATGGATAATTTTCTGGATAGGTATCACATACCAAAATTAAATCAAGACCAGATTTAACTAGACCTATAACCCCTATGGATTTAGAAGAAGTCATTAAAAGTCTCCCAACCAAAAAAAGCCCAGGGTCAGATGGTTTCAGCACAGAATTCTACCAGATTCTCGAAGAAGAGCTAATACATATACTCCTCAAATTGTTCCACACAATAGAAACAGAAAGAACTTTGCCAAACTCTTTTTATGAGGCTACAGTTTACCCTGCTATCCAAGTCACACAAAGATACAGCAGAGAAAGAGAATTACAGACCAATCTCCCTCATGAACATTGATGCAAAATTACTCAATAAAATACTGGCAAACCAAATCCAAGAACACATAAAAAAATTATTCACTATGTTCAAGTAGGTTTCATTCCAGAGATGCAGCGATGGCTCAACATACAAAATTCTGTCAATGTAATCCAACATATAAACAAATTGAAAGAAAAGAAACCACATGGGTGGGTAGGAGGTAGAGGAAGGGGAAAGGGAGGGAGAGGGAAATGTGGTTGATATGTAAAAGGAATAAAAAAATTAAATAAAAATAAACATAAATCAAATAAATGGAAAGAACGATTTAATGCACTAGAAAAAGAATAGACTGAACTCAAAGCTAGCAGTTGAATGAAAATAAGAATTATGGTAGAGATAAAAGAGTTTTTTTAAAAAAGCAATCAATAGTCAACCACAATTGATTCTTTAAAAATCATCAACAATTTTAAAAAAAAAAATCTTTTGCTATAGTAACTGTGGCAAGGGAAGGAGGGAGGGGGATGAGGGAGAGATAGAGAAAGAGTGGACTGGGGTATATAGAGGTACAAAATCAGAACAAAGTGAGAAATCACTATCAACATTCAAGACATTTCAAAGGGTTATGACAATACTATGAGTTACTGTATACCAATAAATTTGGTAAGTTGGATGAAATAAAACCACATCTGAATGGTCCTTGAAAAAATGCAGAGATTAGATCAGTAACCAAAACCCTCTAACAAAGAAAATTCAAGACCTTGGGCTGAAGAGATGGCATAGCAGTTAAAAGCACTTGCTGGCCAGGCAGTGATGTCACACGCCTTTAATCCCAGCACTTGGGAGGCAGAGGCAGGCAGATCTCTGAGAGTTCGAGGCCAGCCTGGTCTACAGAGCAAGTGCCAGGACTGGCTCTACAGCTACTGGGAAACCCTGTCT
>PVIU01010652.1:0-68938 GCA_004026605.1 Ondatra zibethicus | reverse complement strand
AAGATACTTAAGGTCATGTTCAACTTCCTTAGCAATCAGGGAAATGCAGATCAAAACAACTTTGAGATACCATCTTACACCTGTCAGAATGGCCAAAATCAAAAACACCAAGGATTCCCTTTGCTGGAGAGGATGTGGAGTAAGGGGAACTCTCATCCATTGCTGGTGGGAATGCAAACTTGTGCAACCACTTTGGAAACCAGCTTATTCTTCACAGAAATAGAAATAAAATTGTCCTGAAATTCATATGGACCCATAAGATACCCTGGATAGCCAAAAAAGTACCTAGGAAAATGAAAGCTGGAAGGATTATCATTCTTGATCATAAGATATATCACAGAGTTGTAGTAAGGAAAACAATATGTTACTGGCACAAAAACAGGCAAGTAGGTCAATGAAACAAAATCTGACCAAAACTTGAGCACATTTAACTTCAGCCATTTAATATTTGACAAGGATGCCAAAAAGCATAATCTGGGAAAAAGAAAATATCTTAAACAAATGTTTCTGGAAATCCTTGATGTCCACATGTAAAAATGAGGAAATTAGACCTATATCTGTCACCTTGTACAAAACCTAAACCAGAAGGGATCAAAGATCTAAATCAACAAATCTATGATTAGTACTGTGGTATTACAATTAAAGCTGTCCCATAGGGGCTGGGAAGATGCCTCAGTGCTGAAGGATGCTTGTTCTTGCAAAGGACCTAGGTCTAGTTCCCAGCAACCACATAGCAGACCAGAATCATCTATAACTTCAGTTCTAAGGAATTTGATTCCATCTTCTGACCTATGAGATGACCAGACACATACATACATACAGACAAAACACTCATACATATCAAAATAAATAAAATAAAAAAGTCTAAAATCTGACTTGTAAGATGATATAATAGAAGACACTAGAACAAGTCTAGGGAATGATAGCCACCTAGTCTTTGATGTAAAAGAAAAATACACTCAAAGAAAGCTTTTTTAAAATGGTGTTATAACATTATATTCACACATTTTCTAAACGGAATTAAGGGACTAAAAAGATGACTCAGTAGCTAATATAGCTTGTTGCCATTCCAGGAGAGAGATGCTAGTTTGATTTACGACACCCATATCAGATAGCATGCAATTGTCTGTAATTCCAGTTCCAGGGGTATTTGATGCCTCTGGTCTCAGCAGCCCTGCCCACTGTTGTGTGAACATACATGTAATTAAAAATAAATTATTTTTCAAAAAGAAATGATATCCATATATCTTAAACTGCATGAAAATTTATTCACTGTGAATCAAAGATGAAAATTTCAAAGCGGAAACTTTGAAACTTGTAGAGGACAACACTTTAATATATAGGTTTAAGCAAGTATTCCATTAAAAATTCAATAACATAGTAAATCACATCATGAATTAACAAAAGTAAAAATCTTCAATTAAGTAGTCATTAGATGAAAGAGACTACATATAGAATGGGAGAAAATCTTTACCACCTATGTATCTGACACAGAATTAATATTTTTAATATAAAGGATTTTAAATCACCTCAAAGTTCTGCTATAATAAATAGGTTAATTAGCAGCATATATTTGAAAGGAAGAAATAAAAATGAACAACAAATATTTGAAAAAATTTTAAATATTCTGGCCTATGAGGTAAATGGAAATTGAGACTACATTGAGATTTCATCACATTCTAGCCAGAATGGAGAAAGAAAGAGCATACTTAGCAGTGATAGTGGGGATTACTGTAGTCACTACAGATATAAGATTGAACTTTCTCAGAAAAATTAAAAATGGAATTACAACCTGACCCACCAATACATTTACTAAGTATATATAAGACGGCATCTAAGTTAGACTACCGCAGAGACACTTGTGCATTTTTGTCCACTGCATCAAAATTCTTTGCAAGAACCACAATATGGATCCAGCATAGAGGTTCATCATCTAATGAATGAAAAAAAGAAAATGTGGAATATGCATAAAATGGATTTTATAAGGAGAAAAGAATGAAATTGTTAAATCTACAGAAAAAAATGGATAGAACTGAAAATATTTTAAGTGACATCATCTAGATTCAGAGGCATAATTACTTCATATCTCCATCATACATAGAATTTAAATATAAAGATTGTGTGTGTGTGTGTGAGAGAGTGTATCATGAGAATAAAAAAAGGACAGTAAGACAAGAAGAACAGGTCAAAATAGAAGGTAAGAGATCTGGAACATGGAATGTATATGACAACAAAGGAAAAAGAGGGACACATTGTGGAGAAGGTAGATAGGAGGGAAAGGGATCAGTAGTTGTGGCAAGTGAGAACAAAGTATAATGTTATGTATAAAGGTGTACCAATGAAAACCACTACTTTTTATGTGAACGTAAAATAAATAATAAATAAAAAATTAAAAGTTATTTACACCATAATGTCTGGAAACCGAAGAATGGAACAAAAAATATTCTTGGCTGTTAGAATGAGCAAAAGTCCCATAGCTGTTTATTTGGGGAGAAAAATATGTAGGAAAAAGGAAACATCTACATAAGTCTGATTTTAAATTATGTTGTTGAAGATATATATTTTTAATTTTATGTGTATGTGTGAATACGTGCATGTATACATGTATATCGTATTAATATCTGGTTTCCATAGAGGCCAGAAGAAGGCATTTGATCCCCTGGAACTAGACTTACAGATGACTGTGAGAAACTGTATGAGTGCTGGGAACTGAAACAAGATCCTCTGCAAAAGCAGAAAATGTTATTATCTACTAAGCCATCTTTCCAGCCCATGATTATGTTTGCTATGCTCCATAGTTAGATATTATGCTACTTAGATGACATTGGTCTTCCATCACAATCAAGAGTTAATGAAACGAAGGAATGTGGACTCAACTTCTGGTCAGAACAATGAAACCTAAAATGTAGAGCTGGACAATGGTCTTTTTGGCCCATATCTGTACCAGGCTTTTTCTTTTGTGATGTGGGAGTCCCCTTTGTGTGCTATGATTACCATTAATGAATAAAGGCACTGCCTTGGCCTGTTGATAGGACAGAACTCAGGTAGGCAAAAAAAAAAACACTAAATAGCATGCAGGGAGAAAGGAGGCAGAGTCAGAGTGACTCCATGAATTCACTGCCAGTGATAGACATACTGAAACTTTGATAGGTAGCCCACAACCTCATGGTGCTGCACAAATTGATGGAAATGGGTTAAATTAAGATATAAGAGATTGGCTATTAAGAAGCTAGAGCTAATGGGCCAAGCAGTAATTTAATTAATACAGTTTCTGTGTGATTATTTTGGTTCTGGGCAGTCAGGACGAACAAGCAGCTCCCTCCTTGCAACACTATTTTGAGCCACCAGTTAGCTCCCAAATCATGACACAGAGACTTTGCTCTATTTTTTTTTTTTTGAGACAGGGTTTCTCAACACTGAGACTTCTTATTAGTTATGAATGCATGACCTTATTTTAATCAGTTTCTCTTTATCTACATTTTGCCCTGGGGCTTTTTAACCTTTATTTCTGTTTGTCATTGATTAATATGACATAATCAATTATGTCAATTAATAAAAGTTCAGTGACTGATACTGGAGTTCAATCTGAAGACCAGAAAAGCAAAGCAGCCAGACACTGGCTCTTACCTCGACCTTAGTCCTAAAATGATAATAGTGCCTCCGGGAAACCTCAAAATGATACTGTGTGTGAGAGTTAAATGGTCTTAACAAAACTTTATAGAACATTCCACACAAACACGAAAGAATATACCTTCTTCCAGAACCTTATAGAACCTTCTCTAAAACTGACCACATATTTGGTAACAAAACAAACCTCAATTGATAAAAAAATTGGAATAATCCCCTGTATTTTATCAGATCACCATGGTTTAAAGTTAGAATTTAACAAGAATACTAATTGCATAAAGTCTACAAACTCATGGAAATTGAACAGTGCTCAATTGTACCACCCCTGGGTTGAGAAGAAATTAAAGACTTCCTAGAATTCAAAAAAATAAAAACACAATGTACCAAAACCTATGGGACACTATGGAAGCAGTGCTTGTTTTCTTAGTAGTCTTCCTGGACTATATAATGGTTATTTACTTTCTTTTTTTTGTGCATATATTATGGCTCCTGGTTTTTGTATTTTTTATGGGATTCTTATATGTACAAATATGTGCATCACTGTTTCTATATGTGTTTCATGTGCCTTATCCTTGGATTTTTTCTTCTGTTTGTTTTATCCTTATTTGAGTTTTCTTTTCTTATTATTCTTTATATGGTTGTTTGTTTTCTAAGAAGAAATGGAAAGTTTGTGAATGTTGTTGGGGAGGAAGGGCAGATAGGGAAGATGTCAAAGGAGTTAGAAGAGCAGAAAGCATAATTAGAATATATTGTATGAAAAAAATCTCCTAAAAAAGAAAAATATATATATTAAAAACCCTTTTGTTAACTTCAGCTCCAAGGGAACCAATTCAGGCACGTGTATAAGCTTGCACATAAACACACATAAGTATACTGTAAAATCAAATTTTAAATATATTTTAAAAGTAACATATGTATAAAGCACGAGAATAGTCCACTTCATCTTATGTATTTTATTTCATGTATAAATTTATATAATATCCATTATGACAATTTAGTTACAGAACTTTACAGTGTCTGATCACCACAATTTTTTTTCTCATAATGTTCCATTATAGTTACAAGTAAGGCATGGTCTTTACCATCCAAAACCACAGCAATCATCTGCATTTTCTTATGTGAATAATATATATGTATATATATGTATATATATATACACACACACAAGTTACTGTAGATACTGTAGGCATTATGACAAAGGATTTACAACAATCCGTGTTCATGAATGACAATATAAATACATAACCATATTATTCTTATGGTGTCAGAATGTAGACTGGGTTGAGGTAAAGAGGCCAAGAAATTCCCATAATAACTTACATCTTTGACCCAGACATGAAAAAAATATTGGCATACTTTTCAGACTTCAATACAAAAGTGCTATATATTAGAACAGTATATTTTATTATTGTTGATTTATCATATCCATAACTATGTCCATTATTAGTGATATTATATTTTGTTATACATATATAATTATATATTTAGATAACTAATGTAGTTCTTAAGGTACTATAACATTGCAAATTTGAAATATTGGTAAAGGGAAGGGTGAATAAATTAATCCTGACCACTTATATAGAAAGATTTATTGAAGTATTTGGATAAATCTATTCCCTAGAATTGTATAATCCTTCATCTTTCTGCTTTATGAAATTTTGGGGATCAACTTCCTCAAAATGTTGCTATATTCATTAATAACATGCAATAATACAATATGCTGAAACATTCCTTTCTAGAAATTTCAGCAAAAAGAACAAGAAATTTTAATGTCTTTTGACTGGTATTAAGATTTAAAAGGAAAATAGTGAATGTGTTGAGAAGAGAAAAGTATACATTTGTATAGAAATATCTAATGACTGGAAATTTTTAAATTTAAGTACCAATACTAGTGAATAACAAGATTATTCAAAGAGGCCCAAGTTTATAAGCAGTTTCAGGAATTTTGCATCATAAACATTTAGTTAATGGAAAACTTGAACTTTTGTCCAGGGCAATGTCTTAGCAAGTAGAGTCACTTGACTGAAACTGGAGCTACAAGCAGTTGTCAGCAGCTATGTGGTTGCTGAAAATTGAACCTGAGCCCTCTGATAGAGCAGTGGGTGCTTTCAACTACAGTTCCAGTCTGTAGCTCTTGATTTGCAAAAGAACACAGTCAGGGGCCAGCCTCCCAGGAAACAACAAAATTAATGATCCTGATATTCATTCAAAACTATACTCTGTCTTAATAAAGCTTTTATATAAGTCCAGGGTATCCACAAGGTGTCGTTTCTCATCATCTTCACATAACTGAAGAGCTGCTGAGCACAGTTTACTACCTCCTTCAGAAAACCTGTCCTGACTCTTAAGTTATGGGTCAGGTCCATTGTGTCTTATTAGACAACAGTAAACAGAGACTGCTCATTTGTTCCCAGCTGCCTAGACCTGAATAACCACACAGAAACTATATTAATTACAACACTGCTTGGACTATTAGCTCAGTCTTCTTATTAACTAACTCTTATATCTTAAATTAACCCATTTCTATTATTCTGTGTAATGCCACAAGGCTGTAGCTTACCAGGTAAAGTTTCAGTGTCTGTCTCCTCTGGGAGCTAAAATACATCAGATAACATTGCTTTTTTCTACTATAGCATGTACTGCAATTACCCACTAATTTAGCTGTTTACTTTATCAAATTATTGTCCATCGGATTGAAGAAAAATTAGGTTCTATCTCATTTTCTACTCTGATTACTGAGAGATATCTCCTTTACCAACTGAAATGTTAATATATTCTAGAAACATCCTCACAAATTTACCTAGAAATAATACTTGACAAGGTGTTTGCATATATTAGCCCAATCAAGAGGATACATAATGTTAACAATCACAAACACTAACTTCTAGATCTTTCAGATCCTTATTTGTCTGCTTGGAACCAGAAAAGAAGACTTCCAGATGAGATCAAATATGAGCGTTGTGTTTTAAATGATGTAGTGTTGAGGACAAAAGCATAGGTGGGAAGATCTCTCAGACCAGAATGCATTCAGGCATTTGTGAAAGAATAAAAGCAAAGAAAATTTCAATTTTAAAGGCCTTCATACAGAAGTACAGTAATGAGACATTCTCAGCCAGGTTAATGGGAGATTCTTCCTTGAAAAATTCCATGATGATTAAAAAAGACCTGCCACTAGTATAACATCACTACTCAGTCATCTGCTGACTACAGTCATGGAGAAACAATCATAACAAAAGTAGCACAGTAAATCTAAAGGGACAGCAACATGTAGGAGACAAGGCCCACTTGTTCATTTCAGCTGCCCAGAACTAAAATAATCATAGAGAAACTGTATTATTTAAATCACTGCTTGGCACATTAGCTCTAGCTTCTTATTAGCTAACACTTATATCTTAATTTAACACATTTATATTAATCTATATATGGCCACGTGGCAGTGGCTTACAGGCAAGATTCAGCATGTCTGCCTCTGGCCATGGATCCATGGCATCTCTCTGACTACACCATTCTTCCTCCCAAAATTCATTTCTGTCTTGCCCGCCTATGTAAGTTCGGCCCTATCAACAGGCCAAAGCAGTTTATTTATTCATTAATGTTAATTAAAGCACACAAAGGGCACTCCCACAGCCCCTCCCCTTTTCTGTTTCAATAGAAAGGAAGGTTTTAACTTTAACATAGTAAAATTACATATAATAAAACAGTTATCAAGCAAGAATTATAGTTACAATATTTAGGTCTACTTTATCTTTTATTATAACTAAGGAAAACTATACTATAAATTCTTCAACTCCATCAAAGACTCCAGAAGGATATTATATTACCTAAGTAAACAGGAAGTGCATTGTAAGCAACTTCCAAAACTCTAGAATTGACAGAGACATCTCACAACCTGGACAGTCACCCAAAGTTCTTCTGTATCATTGGGGGCATCCATCTTCAGCCTATAGGCCCATAGTATCCAGCAGACTTTTCCAAAAAGCAGGAAATTTCAAAGACAGTTCTACCTCTATTGGAAGTTTGCCAGTAACTTTCTTCTGTATCCTGGAGAATGTCTGGCAGACTCTTTCATGAAGCAGGAACCCTGGAGGATCATCTCACCATTAAGCAAGTTCAACAGTCATTTCTCTGCTGGTCCTGCATGCCCAGTTCAGCAGTTCAGGTAAGAGCAGTTGACCAAATGGCTAACCAACTCCATATGGAGCCTCTTCGATGCCCTTCTTCTTCTTGAAGTAGCTTTTGCTGCCAGGAGCAGATGTGTCTCACTTTCAAGAAAAGTCTTAAGTTCTTAAACATTTTAAATGCCATATTCTGAAGGTCTCTGAAAGATTTGAAGAATATCTATCTAACTGAAATATATTTCTATACATCTAGAAAATGTAGACTACAGGACTACAAGCTTGACTATTATAGATAATTATCTATTAAACTATATTTTAATTATACTTTACATTTTAGATGAACTACACAAGCACAATATCTTAGTCAAGAGCAGAAATATAAATATAAAAAATTGACCTTAAATTTGTATCAATAAACCAAGATTCATAGCAATGCAAATCTCTATAGTATATCCCCATTTTAATGTAAACAAACAATTATAAACACTATTTGGGAATATGGGTGTAGTTCTCTCTATACTACTTCCTGCTGTTTGAGGGTGCTGTTAATCAAGTCTTTCATGGTGTATCCTATGTGCTAGGTAAATCTCAGTCAGCAGTTGAGTGAAGATTTTCTTTGTGGGGGTGTTCACAGCAATATTTCAGGAAATCTTGTTCCATGAAACCATATTGGTCTGGAAGCAATCCACAGGTTCTCATCTTTTGTGGAAACAAGAGAAGAACTTATCCAAAGCAAAATATCCTTAGACCCAAACTTGAAAGTCATGATACCTTTATAATATCAATCCTGATTTAGCTTAGCAGCCCATATAATGAAATGTATCTCTGTAAATAGCTACTTTGCAGTCAAAAAATGCAAAGAAAACACAATGATATACATAATCCAGACTCTGTAAATTTTCCATCTTTATGTGGCTTATTTTTCTTTACTGCTTTTTTATTTTTTATTGATTTTTATTGATCTCTACATTTTTCTCTGCTTCCCTCCATGCCTCTCTCTCCCCCTTTCAACCCTCCCCCAAGGTCCCCATGCTCCCAATTTACTCAGGAGATCTTGTCTTTTTCTACTTCCCATGTAGGTTAGATCTATTTAAGTCTCTCTTAATGTCTTCATTGTTGTCTAAGTTCTCTGGGATTGTGTTTTGTAGGCTGGTTTAAAAACCACCTATGAGTGAGTACATGTGATAATTGTCTTTCAGGTCTGGGTTACCTTACTCAAAATAATGTTTTCTAGCTCCATCCATTTTTTGGCAAATTTCAAGATGTCATTATTTTTTTCTGCTGTGTAGTACTCCATGGTGTAAATGTACCACATTTGTCTTACCTATTCTTTGGTTGAGGGTCATTTAAGTTGTTTCTAGGTTCTGGCTATGACAAACAATGCTGCTATTAACATAATTGGGCACATGTCCTAATGGCATGATTGAACATCCTTTATCTATACCAAAAAGTGGTATTACTGAGTCTTGAAGAAGGTTGTTTCCTAAGTTTCTGAGAAATCACCACACTGACATCCAAAGGGGTTGTACCAGCTTACATTCACACCAGCAATTCAGAAGTGTTCCCTTTATCCCACAACCTCTCCAGCATAACTGGTCGTAAGTGTTTTTGATCTTGGCCAGTCTTACAGGTGTAAGATAGAATCTCAGAGTTGTTTTGATTTACATTTCTCTGATGACTAAGGATGTTGAACATTTCTTTAAGTGTCTTTCAGCCATGTTAGAATCCTCTGTTGAGAATTCTCTGTTTAGGTCTGCACTCCATTTTTTATTGGATTATTTGTTCTTTCGATGACTGGTTTCTTGAGTTCTTTGTATATTTTGGAGATCAGACCTCTGTCTGATGTGGGGTTAGTAAAGATCTTTTCCCATTCTGTAGGCTGTTGTTTCATCTTGTTGACAGTGTCCCTTGCTTTACAGAAGTTTTTCAGTTTCAGGAGGTCCCAGTTATTAATTGTTTCTGTGTCTGTGCTGTTGGGGTTATAGTTAGGAAGTGGTCTCCTGTGCCAATGCATTCAAGTGTACTTCCCACTTTCTCGTCTATAAAGTTCAGTGTGGCTGGCTTTATGTTGAGGTCTTTGATACATTTGAACTTGAGCTTTGTGCATGCTGATAGATATGGATCTACTTTTATTCTTCTACATGTTGATATCCAGTTATGCAAGCACCATTTGTTAAATGTTTCTTTTTTCCATTTTTTTTGCTTCTTTGTCAAAAATCAGGTGTTTGAAGGAGTGTGGATTAATATCCTGGACTTTGATTCAGTTCCATTGGTCCTCCTGTCTGTTCTTATGTCAATACCAGTCTGTTTTCTGTACTGTAGCTCTGTAGTAGAATCTGAAGTCAGTAACTGTGATGCCTCCAGAAGTTCTTTTCCATATGAAGTTGAGTACTCTTCTTTCAAGGTCTGTGAAGAATTTTGCTGTTGTTTTAATGGGCATTGAATTGAATCTGTAGATCACTTTTGGTAAGATTTTTACAATGTTAATTCTGCCTATGCAGGAACGTGGGAGATCTTTCCACTTTCTGGTGTCTTCTTCAATTTCTTTCTTCAAAGATTTAAAGTTCTTGTCATATAAGCCTTCCACTTGTTTGGTTACCATTACTCTAAGATATTTTATCCTATTTTTGGCTATTGTGGAGTGTGTTGTTTCTCTGATTTCTTTCCCAGCCCTTTTATCATCTGTGTACAGGAGGGCTACTGATTTTTTTTTTTTAGTTAATCTTGTATCCTGCTACATTACTGAAAGTGTTTATGAGTTGTAAAAGTTTCTTGGTATAATTTTGGGTGTTACTTCTGTAAACTATCATATCATCAGAAATAAGTGAGAGTTTGACTTCTTTTCTGGTTTGTATCCCATTGAACTCCTTTTGTTGTCTTATTTCTCTAGTTAGGACCTCAAGAACTGTATTGAATAGATATGTAGACAGTGCACAACCTTGTCTTGTTCCTTATTTCAGTGGAATCTCTGGGATTTCTCTCCATTTAGTTTGATATTGGCTGTTGGCTTACTGTATATTGCCTTTATTATGTTTAGGTATGTTCCAAACCCAAGTGTACACACAAACACCCAGGGCCACAAATCCCATCAAAATGCTCCATAACCAGAGTTCAGACTGGCAGGAGAGCCCAGGAGGCTATGTTTTAAAACAGCATGGCTTCTTTACTGCAGCTGCAGAAAACCTCTCTTAAAGGAGCTGCAGCATGCCACCAGTAAAAAGCAAGAATCTATGTTAAACTCTATATTTTTTTTGTCTAGAATTCCTTTTCAAGCCATCTCAGGTTTTATGTGGATTTAGTTACCCACATTGGTGCCAATCTGTAGGAGGGATCGCTTGTTTGTCCCGGCCGCCCAGAACCGAAATAATCACACAGAAACTTTATTATTTAAATCACTGTTTGTCCCATTAGCTCTACCTTCTTATTGGCTAGCTCTTACATCTAAATTTAACCCATTTCTATTAATCTGTATATTGCCACATGGAAATGGCTTACCAGCAAAGATTTAGCATGTCTGCCTCTGGCCAAGGATCTATGGCATCTCTCTGATTCCACTCTTCTTTCTCCCAGTGTTCAGTTCCATCTTACCCGCTTACCTACATTCTGGCCTATCAACAGGCCAAAGCAGTTTCTATTTATTAATAGTAATTACAGTACACAGAGAGGACTCCCACATCAGCAACAGACATTCAAATCAACTGTGCTCCCTTCAGCAAGAATCTAAGTGATATGTATTGTTGCTACTGCAATTTACCACTTTGGTTGCACAAAGCGATATACTCCTCCTATCTTTGGATTTATCTTCTCTTTATTGCTGAAAATGGTAATTGTTTTTGAGGTTAAAAAATCTGTATTTAATATTATTAAAACTACTACTCAGAAATATATGGCATCATGATGTATCTCTTTAAATTTTTTGGCTTTTTAACTTCGACATTCTTTGTAATCAAATATGGGTTGGTATTTTTACTATAATGTAATAATTTCAATTGGTATATAAGAAATAAAAATGGTCAACAAGATATAAGAAAATTAACCATATGGGAGAAGCAAATTAGGTTATATTATTAATTGCTCTCATCCTAATGAGAGTGGGAGCTATCACAAAATGACAGAAAATGCAGGAAAAGATTAAGAGAAAATGGAGCACTTCTACACTGTTCAAAAGAAACTCAAACAACACAGTAAGTATGCGAATCAGTATGAGGTATCATAAAAATACTAAAACTACCATGGTACTATATGATCTAGTTGAACCAATTTGAGTGCATACACAAAAAAATTAAGTTAACATATCACAAAGACATGTGCACATTCATGTTTATGGTATCATTATTCACAATAGTCAAGATATTGAACAAGCTTATATGCTCTTCAACAGATGAATAAATAAAGAAATTATGGACTGTATACATAATGAAACTTTATTCAGCATTAAAAATAAAATTATATTATATTCAGGAAAATAAATTCAACTTAAGATTATATAGTAGAATAAAATAAACTAAACTCTGAATGCAAATATTTTATGTTTTATGCCATATGTGGAATCTGATTGAAACACATCAGTATAGATAGATGTAGATGACATAGATGTTACATATATATAAAGGGAACTATGTAGGAGAGATAAAAGTCTAATCAGAGGGAGTTACAACAGAGGAGAATGAGAGAGAGAAGAAAAACCAACAAGAAATATATTTTTCACTCATATGCAAGATATATAAAAATACAATAGCATAAATTCTGTATATTTAGTATATTAAATATAAATATATGTTATAAAACTCAATAAAATATTTAAAAGTATGGGTCAAAAATGGAGATAAATTTTGTATCCTGAAATTTTAGTTTCTCGAAATGTAAAATGTAAGAGAAGGGGGGAGGAAAAGAGTATACTTTTTTAGTGTTTCTGTGAATACAATATTTTTCATGTATGCCTATATGCATATTAAAATAGATTGATACAGATGAGGTTGAAATGAATATAAGCAAAATGATGATCTTTGGGGATACATATATCATTGCCTCACCTGGAATTTTATGGGACTTAAAGATAGTTTAGGGGTTGCAAACAAATCGAGAAGGCAGGGGCTATTCCTGGGCAAATCCATTTTCCTTTCTGTGAAACTGGACTCTAAAATACCTTCAGCTCTTATTTTGTAACCATTATTACTTTTAAACATTCTGTTATAGGGTGTCAATTCTACTGTATGATTGTCAACCCAGTATTCTTTTTGGCACTGCCCACTATTAGCCAGATGGCAAAATCTTTATTCCAGAAAATATACTCTTCCTAATAAGATATCATCTCAGGAAAACACTAGTAAAATCTTCAGTAACCAGGCTAAGGATAGCCCTTACTGCATATTTCACTGAAGAATGGATTATTCTTTCCATCCAAGCAATAAATGGCTCAGCTATAAAATCAATCTTAATATCTTCTATAATGACTTCCGATTCCTGCTGTGCCAATTTGAATCCTCTGAGAAGCTAATGGAGATGTGGGGTGAGGGAGTCGATTATAAATAGGAAAAAGCTTAAGACTGTAGTTCAGTTTTCTGATTGCAACATGCAAAAACTTCTCAACTTGACCAATGAAACAATTTCAGGTACCTACAGGAGCTCTGCCTACATCAAGTCAAGATGTCCTGGATATGAGATTTGTAGCAACAGCTCCTGGGAAAATTGTGCCCTGAAGCAAGTACCACAGTAAATGTAAAAGTGTAGCAGCTAGAGGCTCTTAGTTTACTGTGCTCCCTGTAAAAGATTCTCTTGAAGGGAGCTCTGAGCAGTGCAGTGTACCTTCACGGATGTCATATCTGGAAAATGCTTAGTACTGTTTCCCAAGAAGATAGCAGATGTTGTACAAATGGATCTATTTTAAGTTTATTCTCCAGTTGGGAAAGCCTTCTCCTTCAAAACTAGCCTTTCACATTTTTATCATGGAGAGAGAAATCAGTCACTATATAAACCACCATGAAGTGTGCCTAGATTAGAAAGTAGAAAAATGCTGAATAAGTGTTTGGCATAAAATGCTAAGTCAGGAGCAATATCTTTACTAACACAGGGCTTAGAGCAGGCAATAACCATCACAGGACAGATCAGTCCAGGTCAAAATGAGGAAAAGCAATTCAGAAAGGCAATACAATATCTAGTAAATGTCAAAATCATTCTTTTAGTAGTAATATTTTAAAGAGTATACAATGTAGAACTTTGGGACCTGATCTCAGGATAAGTCTAGTTTAGACATGTCAATGAATATAACTAGCCAAGATAAAGGAGGAAAAGTTGCATAGACAGGAGGCAGTTGCTAACCCTTTATATAACTATAACAGTCATCTTTTGCTTCTTTACTGAAAACTAAGAGCATGGCCTCATTAATTAATCATATCTACCTATAAGCCACTGTATAGTTAGGTACTGGGCAGAGTATTTCATGGAGTCCATCTACTGGCAGATCAATAATTAGTTTGTGCAGCATGTTTAAACCACAGTTAATTGCTGCAGCCTGAATTAGAACTTGAATACATGGAGCACTGGCTTCAAGGAGGTACTAGATGGTAATGTAAGGCATGGTTTACTTTTGAAATTTCTCTATTTATTGTTAAGAATAAAATTTGCCTTCTTGGTTTCTGTGACAAATCTGATAACAGTTTGAAAGTATGTGAAAGGAAGTTTTACATATATTTGAGTGTATATTAGTCATGATGACTATAACTATTATTAAGTAGATTTATACTTTTCTTTAATATCTCATACATTGATAACGTAACTGTTTAATATTGTTATTATTATACTGTTATATTATCAATTCTATAGTGTTTTATACTGCTTACTTATTTTAAATTATTTTATAAATATTTAATAAAATTCATAGATAATTTGAAAATAAGTTAAAGATATATTTCCCTTCAAGTGGTCATTTTTAATAAAGGGAATGCAAAAATTCAATTAAATTATGTGATTAACAAAAATGAACAGAATATGAAAAAGCTATGTCAAACCTGTAATCTTGTTACCAAGATGAATAAATATATATAAAAGGAACATTAAAGGAATTACCCTGCATGTCTACAAAATGCTTCTCCTTGGCATAGTGGGTTACTAATGAAAACTGTCCCAAGAGTTGGTCAGGGAGGCACCAGAGGCTCCCTAAAATAACACACATTCTTGTCATTCTTCTTGACTATCTTTTGTAACTATAAAATGACTCTATTTGTGAAGGTACCACAGTTGAAAATTTATCCCTAAACAAAATGTTTTTACAACCTTCCCTGGAAACATTAGAAAAGAAGGAACATGACCTATGTAAGAACTGAAGCATAAGCTGAACGATTTTGAAAGCATGCTATCTTTTATACTCGACATAACCATTGCAGTTCTGAACTTACAGCAACTGCAGCTTTCAGGAATGGCCCCTCATAAGACTAGCACTGTCAACAATCAGTTGTGGATGGAGGAGAGGTTCATAGTACCCTATTTCTTCCTGTCAAACTGTTGGCTATTGATAGATTCTTGGAGAAAGGGAATCCTTATTTTCAGCTGTGTACCTTCAGGCTCTAATGGTCAAAGAGACAATCCTGGTTAAACTCAGTGGCTCCTAAAACAAAATAAATTGTCTTGAAAATAAAAAATGAGGTATGTATTGCAAAGCATGGATAGGGAGGGGTAGTGGGAATATGGGTGAAAGTGGAGATAAGAGTGTTCAGTATATATTATGTACATGTATGAAACTGTTTAATAACAAATGTAACTAATAAAGCAGTCATACTCTAGAAACTCAAGGGCCATCTAGTCCATGTGCAGCATGGAAGAAAAAACAAAAGATACCCTCAACATGCCAAGAAAAAGAGATTGTGGAGTGTTCATCTGTAAATGAGGTATCTATATTATTGCCCCTACTCCAAAGGCTTATGGGATAAAGACAGATGCAGTGGATATCTGCACATGCAGTGAAAACAATATTTGTCAGGTTTAACAAAACCATTGCGCACTCACAAACTCACAGTACCTATATCTACATGTACAAGATCTACACAAGATGAAATTGACCAATATCCCAGCTCAGACAGGAGAAAGGATCATGAAGTCCCATGCCTAGCTAAGGAGCTATTAGTAATTACTGGCTTCTGTGGTAGGGAAGTCATTTTTCTGAAGGAACCTGAAGGTATGAGGTTCCTGGGCGGCTATCTGTGCTTCCATAGATAGTCATAAAATCGTGCATATACATGCATCAGTAAGTGAACTCGATTGATTTGAAAAATAAAGAGCATGTGAAATTGGAGAAGAAAAATGGTGGAAGGACAGGAGAGTAATTGGCTAGAAAAAATAGGAAAATTTGACTAAAATTCAATATATACATGTGTGAAACTCTCAACAATAAAAAAGAATGATATAAAGAAACATGTAGGCAGAGGAGCACAGATAAAAATAATGGATTTTGGTTTTAAGTGTGCAAACTAGAAATTAGTGTAAGAAGTTGACTTCTATTTGGGAGGCTGACTACTCTCCACCTTGATATATTCACTTAGAAAAATAAAATAAAGACTTGAAAATAAAAGTCACTTCCTCAAGAAGGTGAAGACAAGAACCAACTAGTGAAAGTATTCCTCTGATCAGCACATGTACACTTTGTTATGCACAAACACCAAACGCAATACAAACACAATAATAATTAAAAGTTTTTAAAAGGTATGTTCAATGATTCTTTCAATTTATAACTTTAATATGATATAACATTATAATTATATGATATAATTATATACACTATAACTTATATGTGACAATATATACAATATATTGCTATGTATAATATATAACTATAATATGTTAATAGAAATTATTAATACTTTTTATTTCATATACTTTTTATTATCATCATATTAAGTAGAGTGGTAATTTTTAAAATACACAGATATTGATGTGCTAATTGAAGGTAGTAAAGGGTCTTTGCATAAGAAGAATGTCTCAGTGAATTCTCTATCTATTATCAAAAAAGGCCATACCTATTCTTGAAGATGACCTCTGTTTATGAGTTGATCATTATATAGCAGAAAATATTGCAATGTGTGTTTTATTGAGAGACAAACTTGGAAAGGTGCAGTGTTTACTGACCTCATATTTTGTTCTGAGAATAGTTTGAAAAGTAAGTAACCCTTTTGAGTACAAGAAATAAATATAATTAATGCAGTAATATAGATTTAGGAATTCTTCTTTCTAAGGAATATCCCTCATTCATTAACACATTCATCACACATTGACAAGGTAGGTGTGAAACATTCCCTTTGATTGTATTATTACTTAGTTTTCATTTTTCCTAGTAGAGGTCCCACTTCCAATATATACAGTTAGTTATCTTTGTCACAGCATGAGGTTTTACAGCTGAGCAAGGAGCTTTGGCAAACAAAACTAAGGCACTGGGGTTGAAGAGGGACAAACAGAATTAAGTTGGCTAGAGGCATGAGTAACTCAAGGGCATGTAATGTGAAGTCAGTTAATTTTCAGTGCTTATATTGATGTTAGTCACTTCCTGTCTCTATTTCTAAATTAAATGGGGGAAATTTTGGCTGCCTGTAAATTTGTCATAGCAACAAAGAACAATTTCATTCATCTTCCCCAGGAACAGGTTCTGGTGAGTATATATGCAAAGTGATAGAAGGTCATTCAAATGAATATTGGTTTGGGAACTTTGGGGATTCTGAAAGAGGTCACTGCTGTGATTCTTCACTGGCTAGGTGAATGAAGGCAGCCATCTAAGAAGGGTGGAAGAGCCAGCTGGAATGAAAACAGTAGCAGTAGTGGCAGGAAAGATAAAGCTTTAAGACCCTGGGAACCGATGCACACAAGCTTTCCTCTAGTTCTCTGTGGCTAAGTAGATTTCCATTGGAAGCTGTCCAGAAGAGATTCCAACCTATTATACACCCCCTCATAGTAATAGCTGGAACAGACAGTAACTAGGAATAGCTAAAGAAATAACAGACATAGAATTAAGAACAAAACAAAAAGACCTTACTTGCCTTGCAGAGCTTTGATCAATTCAGGCCTCCTCTCCTAAAAACATATATCCTTATGTGAAAAAATTACCTTGAACCAAGAAAACAAGAATATGAAAACTATTGACACAATTCACAATAATAAATATCAATAGCTATTGTGTACATATACAAATATTTCAATGTAAATGAAGAATAATGTGTAACAGGGATCTTAATTTAAAATTACTTTTAGACAAACATGTGCCTATTATGAATACAGTAACATATGCAGTTCTATTCTTATAGAAATTCAGTCATTTATAATTTATCATTTATTTGGTTTAGTGTCATAGCCACATGTTGGGGCAACATCTGTCAGGTTCCACTCTTTATGAGTTTGTATGTTCTAGGGTAGGGGCAAGTAAATTAGAAAAATTAGAGAATAAACAGAGATACAAAAGAGATACAAAAACATAGGATAGTACCAGAAGGATAATTCAGTAAATACTGAATATGTCCACATTTATTTCTTATGATTTTTAAATACCACAATCCAAATTCTTATGATTTTTAAATACCACAATCCAAAAAAGGGGTATAAAAAAGACACATTTTGTCATAATACAAAGAATAAAATGATTACCAACTTAATATCTAAAACACCAAGTAACCACACCCTATGTCAAGATATCTTTGCTGGTAGCCACACCTTAGGTTAAATCTCCTGTCAATAACCTAGAAGAAACAAGAGTAAGACTAAATTCTTTGACATTAGGCAAGGTGGAATGGATCCACTTCCAAAACAGTAACTAAACAGAAACAGTAACAGTAAACAAAACGGATCAGTAACTAAAATTACAAAAAACAATAATAACCAATGAATGAACAGCAAAATGTACAAATGGTGTAGATTTATATCTAGAGATGTTTGAATGTGTATTTCTGAATTGTTGGCTGTTTGTAGTACACCCTGTCATCCCATACTAAATAAGGTGAGTGTATAGTAGATTATCTTAAAGGTTTGCTATTCAACCACAAATTATAAACTATGTGAAAAAATGAACAATATACATATAAAAAATGGAAGTGGACCTTGTCATTGTAAGAAAATAGATGCTAGACTTGAAAGCTGCTAAAGTATATATATTCAATGAACTTAAAGAACTATAAAATATTGTAGGTTTTACAACTTAAGGAAAGGTGTGATGATAAGCCTTCATTAAATTTAAGATACCAATAAATTCATTAAAATAACAAAAGAAAATGAACTGAAACTTTATTGTTGGCAAAATCTCCATCATTAATCATATTAAAATGAAAAATTTGAAATGTTTTCTTATAATCTATGATATAGAGCAATCACTATTTTTTAAAACATGCCTTTATATATACACACACATATACATGCACACTTTAAATTATTAATATAATTACATTTTGTTATAGACAATATTCTCTAATGGCAAAAGAAGACACTAAATCAAGTACAGGACATAAAGATATTAAATATAAGGAAATAAGATTGATACCTTTAAAAAATAAGTCAATTTTACACACAACAAATTCCAATCATTTCAAAAATAAAATTAAGTGAAGAAGGTCAACAATCTTATAGGAAAACATTTCATTAATATTTTAGAAAAAAAGATACTTCTTTGCTGTCTTTATTAGACACACATATCAGATTCAAAGGCAGAAATAGAAGGAATAGGTTTATAAGAATAGTATAGAAGTAAATGTGTCATATAAACACCAATCATAAGAAATTTTCCATGGTTATTTTCATAAAACCAACTTTAAACTCAGGACTTCAATCAATGAAACAATAGAATCAATGAAGCAATAGAAACAAGCATAAACAGTAAAAAGAATGAATGAAATAAAGTGTTAGTTCTTTGACAATTTCAACAAGACTGACAAACCTGTAGCCAAATTAAATGAAAAAAGAGAAAGAAATAAAAATTAAAAGGGAGACATTTCTATAGACACAGATGAAATTTAGAGACTCATAAAGACACAGTTTAAAGATCTATGTTTAACCAAACTAAAAAACCTAAAAGAGATGAATGGATTTCTTGATATAGGTGACCTAGCAAAGCTAAATCATACTGAAATAAATACATTAAACAGTCTACAAAGCTATATGGCACTATGAAGGCTAGCTGGTACACAGTAAGTTTCCACTCTCAGTTCCAGTTAGGTTTCTTCTACAAGTGAAGTGTACAGTGTCTTCACAAATTAGGTCTTACAATCAAGTTCTGATGGACAACCAATACCTGTACTGTTTTTGGGGAGGTTTCTAGGGCCTCTATGGTCATCAGCTTGTAAGGAGATGGCCCAAAGCTGGAATTGAGATTTTTAATCATACTTGGCTTCTAGCAAGAACATTATTATCCATGGAGGATACCACCAGTTAAGCCTTTCTTTGAAGACTGTATATTAATAAGCTTACAAAGTAGTAGAGACAGTGGCTGGTGATGCTATTATATAGTCTCTGTAACATTCTAGGAGGAATCCTACCATTTATAACTTGGCTATTTTTCTTAAATGATCATGTTCTCAAACTGCCTCCTAAATACTGATGTTTATACTCAGAGATTTGTAATGAACCCAGAATTCATAAGTAAAGCTTCTTACTGCAGCATGCAAAAGTTAATGCAGAAATAGAAGAAATATGTTTATAAGAAGCCAAATTGTCAAGTGTTAGGATGGCCTTGATGGGACTTCTATATCAGCCCATACCTCCACTCAGAAGGCACAGTGGGAGAAGGAAAATAACAAATATAAGAACAAAAGGATGTGGATATGCTGATCAAAAATGACTTCTGGACAGGATAGAGCTATTGTACTCAAAACCTCACTGTCAGCAAAGACTTCTACAAGATTGGGCCACTTAACATTTCATCACACACTGAGGAGGGGCTCATGAAGCTTTCTCCTTCCTAAGAGACTATTTGCTACTAACAGTTGTTGCAGAAGGAGATGCCATTTTCTTCAGTGGTGCAGCCATTGATAAGATACTCTTACTATTAAAAATAACATTAAAAAAATCTACCATTGATGCTCAGGCAAGAAATTCTAATTAAAATCTGTGGTCACATACATAAAGAATAATTGAAAGTAGGTGGGGGACATTTTGATAGGAAGTGTTCCAAAGGCAAGAGATGGGGTTGAAATACAGGGGAGGGGCTAAAATTTATTATATACATATATACATATAATATATTTTAATATATATTCAATTTAGTTAAAATAAATATTCTAAATTTCCATGTTAAGAAACTATAAAAAGTATACCAAACTAAGTAAAAATCAATCAGAAGAAAGAAAAAAATTAGATTTAATTAAAAATCAGTGAAATAGAAAACATAAAATGACCAGTGAAACTAAAAACTTAGCTCTTTAATTAGAGCAAAAAAAAATGAAAAAATTTTATGTAGACTATAAAAACAATACTAGGAAGACAAAAAATACCTAAATTATAAGTAAAAGAGAGAGCACCACTAACAAACAGGGTAGCCAAAAACTTTTAAAAGAATATAATGAAGTACTTACTATATGACTTATAACTATGTAATATATGTAAAATGTTTGCTATATGTTTCAGATGCAATAGAAATATGCCTAAAAGATATGTATATATCTAAAATTAAGTGATCTGTCCTTAAATTGTACATATAAAAGCAACATCACACTGAGTAGGTTGTAGTCATATATTTAGAAATTTCTCTCTCTATGTGTGTGTGTGTATATACCTGTGCATGTATGTATGTGTACGTGCACCTGTGCAAGTGTGTGTGTGTGTGTGTGTACTAAATGGTATATTTAAAGAAAAGTGAGGAATTATATTGGAAAAATTCAAGAGGAAAAAGAAGATGGGAAATAATGCAATTAAATTTTAATTTCAAAAATAAAAATATTATAAAGAAACAAAAAACTAAAAAATGTGTACAAGACATGGGAGATGGCTCAGTGGATAAAGTGCTTTCCACACAAGCACGAGGGCCTGAGTTCAGATCTTCAGCACCTGCATAAAAACTAGACTGATATGTTGGCAGCTTGGATTACTCAGAAGGCAGGATCAATGGATATACCATGCAAGTTAGCTAGTTAGGCTAGACATATTGACAAGCTGCAGATTTAGTTAAGACCCTACCTTAATAAAATAAAAAATAGGAAGCAATAGAGGAAGCATATAGCTTCAAACCCTGGCTTGTGTATGAATGTACACACATGAACACACAGAAATGCATATATGCTTACACACAAGTGAATGTGAACATATATATACACATGCACATCACACTAACATACATGTGCAAAAATAGATTACACACAAATTAAATACCAATAAAAATTAGACATATTGATCAATGTTTAAAAACTTCCAGCAAAGGAAATGCCTAGATCCATATGCTTCCAACCAGAAATTTCCATCAAACCTTTTAAGAATTCATGCTGGTCATCCACAAGGTTATTTAAAATAGAAGGCAATGAAATATTTTCCAGATCATTCTAAGAAGCCTGTTACCAATTGCACAAACCATACATAGATAAGAAAAGTAAAGTCAACTACTACTCAGTTTCCATTATAGTTACAAATGTTCTCAAACAACATAACAAATCAAACCCTGAAACATATAGCAAATATTTTACACCATAATCAAGTCATATCTATTTTAAGAAGCCAGGGTTGAGTTAACATCTGAACAGCAAATTTTAATTATTTGATTTTATATCATAGAAAATGGACAAAATCTGCATCATCATCTTCAAAGACATAGAAATGTCATTAGATGGAATCTAAAAATGTTTAAAGTTCAATACAACAAATTTAAATGTGTGTGAGGAAAATCTTTCAACACATTAGGTTAAAATTTCAAAACCCATGACTAGCATTATACATGTTATATGTGTTGTATAAATGAGTATAAGCTGGCCTCAATATATGGCCTTTCCGATGTTTACCATATAGCAGGCTAAGAACATCAGCTCAAAGCTCACTGGCAACAGACACAAGCTTTACCACACCTAGTTGCTTTAAATACAGTTCTCAATAGTCTGTTCTTAGTTCTGTAGAGCCTGCTTAGCATATCCTGAAAAATTACACACAACATCTGCCTGCCATAGATAAAAGAAAACCTTATATCTGTAAAGACCATAAATAGTGCTGCTACTTGGAGCTGTCTGACCTCAAGTTTTTCCACTATTCTACTGAGTAGCATTACCTCAATGTAAAATCTCTTCTCTAATTCTCCTCACAAAATCCATGGCCTTCTTTCACCTCTTGTTTTTGAAGGTATTCCTTTGCATGTGTATTAATTACTTGGGGAGTTTGCTGTGACACTGTGTCTCCTAGGAATGTCAGAAGTTATGTCCATAAAGTCTTACAAACATGACTTTCCAAATAAGAGGTAAACATGGATGATATATCAATAGACATGATAAAGTGGGCAAGGAAAGGTCCAGGAAGCTCCAACCACATCTTCAGAACTATAGGCAGCTAAAATTACTGACAACTGGGGAAATGAGTTTATCTCATAACAAATGGTCAGTCCTGAAATTTGGCATACAAATAACATTAGACCTATGGAAAAGGTTATATTTAGGAATATATATGTATATATGCATATATGTATACAGTAATGACTACTGGAAAATTGCCATGATTTTGAAAAAGATCATGGACATGTATGTGGGAAAGCATAGAGAGAGGAAATGCAAGGAGGTAATGATGTCATTATATTATAATCTCAAAAGGTAAAGAAAAATCATTGAATTCTGTTGCTCAGCCTGCCTTTACTTTGTAATTCTTGTGGAAGTCCACTCTGTCAATAGCCCATTCATATGCAGAGTGGGTTTCTCCTATGAATTAAAGGTTCTCTAAATGCCCTCATAGATACAGCCAAATATGTGCTTCCATGGTAATTTTATAACCTGTTAACTTGGTGATGGAAATTAATCATCACAGTGAGGAGCTTCCCTCCAGATTCAGTCCTCTTCAAATATTGATTAATCATGTTTATTTTGAAATACTGTCATCCTGTACTCATGCATTTTTCTCAGTTAGCCCTGAAGTCATTTAACCAATTAAAGATTGAGGATTTTCTTTTTAAAATCTAGACCAAGACTAGCATTTCTTCTCTCATTATTTTTATTAGTTTGCTTAGTTTAAAAAAAAAAAACACCATTAACTAGGTAGATTAAACACCATGGATTCTTTCTCCCACATAGACCTATTGAAGTCTGAAATAATGGCTGCTTTCTTCTGAAGGTGGTAAGAAGAAAAGTTGCTTCTAGTTCTCTATCCTTCCATTGTACATATGACTATATTCTTCTTGGAACTTTATCTTCTGTTTCTTGTGAATACATCAGACTCCAAATTTTCTCATTGGATTAAGACCCACTTTGATGTCATTTTTAAATGTGTTGTCTCTGTAAAGACTATGTCTCACAATATGGTCATTAAGAATTCAGACTTCAACATATGAATGTGGGGAAGGAGAAAAAAATTATCTCATGACATCACTTTCATTTAAGTACTGGAAACTGTAACTAAAGTCATTAGGAAAGCAAGAGAGATGAATGTGAAGAGATTCAAATGTGGTCATTTCGGAGTCTAATTTACAAATTTTCTTTGCCAATCTTTAGCCTATTTTTGTTCTATTCTAACATCCTAATAAACATATTTCTAAAAATCTTTGCAATATATTAAATTAATAAAAGTCATATTCTTCACCAGTGGAAGGTCTGAAGCTTATCTGCCTGGTTGTAAATGCTCATCTGACATATGCAAGGATATATTCTAAAATTACCTTGATTGATAACTTTATTTATTCTGCTACTATAAAAACTCATGAAATTTACTCTGTATTTGATCATGGACACAGGGGTAGCCTAAAACCACCTTGCTTGTCCTTGAACGTTCAAATGTGGCTGTAGAATGAACTCTTATTTCCTTCAATATGAAAGCTGTGGGGATTTTCTGTTTGTTTGTTTGGTATGTATTTTTGCACTGACTAAAGCTTGCTGTGCAAATATGATCCTCAACTATACCCAAATAACTACAAGCAACTAAAGAATGCCAAGAGTGGTAGAAATATTCTTCTCCAGGGAAGTGTACAACAATTATTCCAAATCATTAGCCCTAAAAACGTAAATATAAATAACATTTTATTCATTCTGAGCAGGTTATATTTATGACTACATATCCATATACATTTATTCCTTAATAAAACTAAAAAAGAAAACATGAATTTGAAATAAAGGAAGGAAGGAAGGGTATAGGGAGGGTTTGGAGGAAGGAAAAGTAAAAGGGAAATAAGATAATTATGATCTCAAAACAAAAAAATCACTCGTGGATGTACATGTCCATAACCCAGTCATTGGGAAGAGCTGGAGACAAGAATTTCCTGAAGTTTGCTAGGCACCAGTGCTGCAGGAGCTCTTTTCCACTCCTTCAGCCAATAGCCTTTAAGATACCAGCCCACTGGGGCGTGGTCTATTTCATTTTAAAAAGTGGCAGCAGCCCTCCGGTTTTCTCTCTTGCTTCCAGTTCCCGTTCAAACTGCTAGACTCATTGTTTCCTGTTTGCTACGAGAGGACTGTGGTATAGGATGGTGTTCTGTAAGATTTCCCCCTCTAATAAATAACCCCTTTTAATCCAAACTGGTGTGGGATTGTTTTGTGGCTTTATCTGGTGCCTCAACGTTTGGTTTTAGAACCACCCCCCACTCCCCCATCCCCCGGCTAGGCTGCCTGCTGCGGGGTGGGCTGCCGACTGGGTGGCTTGGCACAAGCCCTTACAGCCATGGCCTGTGCGTAGCGTCAGCAGTTAAAAACTCCACACCTCCCGGGATCCACGCTATCTGCCTGGTTTATTGAGCAGTTTTTAAATCCCCCTTACAACCTAGGGCTTAGGCAGCATGAGACAGGTTGCTGAACTCTGAAAATTCCCTGGGGCAAAAACTCCTTGGGAAATTCTGACAGCTCAAATAGAATCGCTGTTTGAAATACCAGCAGCGGCTTTTGCAGCTTTGAACACAGCATAGGAAGGGTTGACCAGCAGCTGTGTCACGACCCCTCTATCAGGTGGGAGCTGTGATACCCAGTGGAGCAGCAGGTGGTTGCCGTGCTATTTGCTAGCCACTGAAAGCTTCTGGGTTTCTGTTCCCTGTACCCAGAATTTGGATTTCTTGCTCTGTGTATGGAATTGATTTCGCTACATTTAACTTCTTGAGACTCATTTCCCCCCCAGTTTCTCAACAAGTATTAGGGCAGATTTTACCACAGGATCTATCCTGACAGCTTTCCATTGATTCCAGTGATGACTCGGAAACAGTGAAATCTGCTGGTTAACAGGTAAAATTGAAGGTTTTGTTATTAATGGAACTCTAGCTATGATTTTTACTGCCACTATGGAAGAAATCACATGAGGACTCTATGACCCTGGAGGTACCTCAATTTACTGGTTATTAGGTCTCAGTTTTCTTCTCCATATTATATTATTATGGAAGTATATGGCATTAATTGATAGGATTAATACCATGATAGGCAAAATTAACTCCTTATCTAAGGGCAGTAGGAACTTACCTGAAAGGGTCCAGGCTCTTAAATTTGACTTTCAGTAGTTATCACAGAGTTTTGATAAGGTAACAGACAGAATATACCTCCAGGATGGCAACTTACATGATATCCAGGGGCAGTTCAAGGAGGAGATGTTATCTTTGAAAGGAAACATTAAGACCTTGGAATCACAGGTGCAGAATGGGAACCAGAAAATTGATGCCATAGGGAAATCACTAGAAAACTTTGCAAGACAGGAGAGTCAGGCCTTAAGTGATACAGTGATTAAGAGATTTGAAATGATTGAAGAAATTATCAGAGATGACGAACCGAGTGAGAAGACACAAGGGCAGGATACAATGCCATCACTAGCTGTCAGAACTGGTTTACCCAGAGTTTTAGCAACATACCCTGTAATTTATTCTGACAAAGCGTCAACTTCTAAAGGATCAAAGGGAGCCAAAGAAGCTAGATAGACACCAGTAGGAATAAATGAACTAAAGGAAATTAAGCAAGCCGTCGTTAATTATGGCTTGAACTCTACCTTGGTTAAGGAAATGATAAGAACTTGGGCTTCTTATGTTAGGGCTAAAACCTATGATTTCTCCCAATCGGCATCATTAGTCTTAGAAGATGGACCTTCCTTGATGTTTGGAGTTTATTTCAGAGAAGAATCCAAACATATAGAACAGCAAGGAAGGGGAAAAGGTGTGGAGGTTTCCCAGGATCAAATTCTTGGTATAGGAGCTTATGCTGATCCACAGGTCCAAGCATTTTATGATGAAGAAGTATTGTCCCTATGCCACAAAGCAGCTTTGAACACCTGGGATAGGATACCAGAACCGGGAAAAAGGTAGAGTCATATACCAGGGTTAAGCAGCGACAGGGAGAACACTATACTGACTTTTTGCAAAAATTATTTAAGGCTCTGAACATAGGAGTAACAGACCCAGAAGCTAGACGACTAATTCTTGAATTGCTGGCTTTTGAAAATGCAAAATTAGACTTCAAGAAGATAATTGGGCCTTTAAGGTCTAGATCAGCACTTATGAATGAGTGGATCCAGCATACCTTGAATTTTCAGACCTTTAATTATGATGACAAATCTTGGGTAGGAGAAGCTATTTCCAAAGCTATGAGGGGACATCAACCTGACAAATATTTTAATTGTGGTAAATTAGGACACCTAAAAAGGGATTGCAGGCAAGGAATTTCTAGGAATAACACTTCATCTGCAAATGGCAGGAATAGGAAACCTTTGCCTTCAGGTATATGTAGGAGGTGTGGTAAAGGAAGACATTGGACCAATGAATGCAGATCAACAACAGACAGACAAGGCAACCAGATACCATTGGAAAACTCCCTGAGGGGTGTCTCAGAGGCCCCCAAACCAAAAGTGGCTCCGTCATTCCCAGTAACTGTGGAGGACATGTCACACCAGAAAAATTAAAAACTCTAGAAGCTTCTGTGCAAGACCATAAGATTCTAAATGATGGCTCAAATTTGGAGGATAAGTCAGAAATTCAATTAGGAAATAAGAAGCGTATATTTTGGCAAACATCTATTCCTGCAGTAATCTTTGAAGTTTCCAGGAAGAAGATGGGGCTCCATAAAAACAACTCCACCTGGTTGATATGACGTAATGATACTGATAGCGGTACTACAAGACATGTTTCAAGTACTAGCTGCACAAGACGGTTCCAACTTGGTTAGCTGAAAAGGTGAACATCTTTTACAACATTCTGGCCAGACCTCCACAAACTACTCAGAGATTTTTGCAATTTTACCAGACATTGATCTTGAAATTTAACCATCATTTTACTTTTACAGGATCCCCTAGAAAGAATGTCGCCCCCCCTGACAGCTGGAAGTAATTCTAGAGGACGAAGTTCCCTATCCCAGCACAGTTTGTCCCCGGGTTTAGGAACATCATTTAGGGGTTGATTATAATTAGTATATGGTTGAGGGTTGGGGAAGGAATTTTATAGGCTCAGGGATCTTTTTGAAAAAAAAAGGGAAAAGGAATGATAGGATAATAGATTGGTATTTGTGAGTTATTATTTACAGATAATTACATTGGCATAGATTCTTATATATGGATACAAAGTTAAATTGAATATTAGTATGCATGCTTCTACCTCTGTTTAAAACATTTTTATGTATTGATATATATATATATTTACTATATTGCTGTGTACATTTCTACCTCTGATTAAGATACTTATATATTGTTTATGTATATATTGTTACCATATGGCAATGTATACTTGTACATTGTTTACATTTGGAGGGTCATTGTCCTCATTTATTGCACAGTTGTTTATTCTCTTAGTATTTAAGTTAGATAGGTATTAAGAATTTTAGATCAATAGTCATCTATGTTTGTTATATTTATAGTTAGACTAATCAGGTTCTTTAGATACATAGAGATTATATTCTGTATAAATAATCTTCAACCTCTTCAAAGAGCTGTAGAATATGGCATTTAATCTAATCTAGAGTTCTGTGGTAGTGAGTCACAATCACTTCTGGCAACAACAATCTATTCCTGAGAGATTGTTGAGCACCAAAGACACTCCATTTGGAGCTTGTCTTCTTCTTGGCAAAACCAGCATCTGGGCAAGGAACTTCCCATACCTCAACTACTGACAAAATACATAGTATCTGAAAATGGATAAGCAGAAATGTCAAATCTTGCCAAGACAGGGTAAGAGAGTTTTGAAAATTTTCTTGCCTTTAAAAATAATCTGTCAGTTTTTCTAGGCCTTAGCCAAAGTTGGTTGCTTCAATGTTGCAAATGTGACTTTGTTTGATTGCCCAGGTAGCCAGCTGTCTCTGTTATTTGTTGCATATTTGGAAGTTGTTTGATTGCACTTCCTAATTACTCAGGTAATGTTATTTCCTTTCTCAGATCTTCAATGCGGTTGAAGATTAGATAAATGTAGTTACTTTCCTCTCTTGTCTTGGCCAAGTTATTTATTATACAAGACTTAAGCTTGTTAGAATAGGATATTTGTCTTTATTGTATATAATTTGGTAGTAGGTTTAGAACTGTCTTACTTGAACAAAAGGGGGAGGTGCTGCAGGAGTTCTTTCTGCTCCTTCAGCCAATAGCCTTTAAGATACCAGCCCACTGGGGCATGGTTTATTTCATTTTAAATAGTGGCGGCAGCCCTCCGGTTTTCTCTCTTGCTTCCGGTTCCCATTCAAACTGCTAGACTCTGTTTCCTGTTTGCTTTGAGAGGACTGTGGTGTAGTATGGTGTTCTGTAAGTTTCTCCCCTCCAATAAATGACCCTTTTAATCCAAACTGGTATGGGATTGTTTTGCGGCTTTACCCCAGTATTGTGGGGGCTTGGATAAAACAACTAAAACAGGAACCCAACAAGCTCCAATTTCCTTGAGCGCTCTTTTGCAGGGGGGGGCAAGACTTATAATAATAGGAAATATCTGACATTCTCCTGGCCCCTGCACATGTTCCTGTATGTTCAACATGCACACACATGCACGCATGCACACACACACGCATATGCATACATGTATTGCAATAAAGAAAAAAAAAGAAATAAAAACCAAGTCGGGCTGCTTTGCAAACATTATCATTTCTAAATTAGAAAAAAAACTTAACAGATGCAGACACAAAATAGGTAAATAAGCATGAGGCTAAATTTATACCTTTGCTTGAAAAATTAAAAGCTATAGTAATGGATAATAATTTTTCATGAGGAAAACAGATTTAACTGAAGTAGCTCTTGTTGACTTTGACAGCCTGCTTTCTCCCTCTTCCAACACATCACAAATTGCTTATTTATTTGATTTGCCAGATCTCTTATCATGTAAATACAAGAGAACATGTTAACATTTTATGCTACAAAAGACTGACAAATAAGGTACAATGACAGTAAGATGTAACTGGTACTTGAAAATAAGGATGGCTAATTGTATTAAAGATTTTTAAATATTGAAATATTTGTTATGTAATAGCCAGTTTTTTAAAAAAATCAATTAGCAATAAATTTATAATTTATTCACATCAGAAAAACATGAAATCTAAAATATAGAGATAGGAATAGTAAAATATTTGCTGAAAAAACATTAAAGGAAATTCTACTAACATCCATATTATGACACTAATATATCTCCTTTACATTAAGTATAAATGTTATTTATACAGACACAATAACATTACACTCTTTTGTAGAACAGATATCATAGTGATTTACATTATACTTTGTGTGACTTTTTAAAAATTTAATAGGATTATTTTAATAATTAATTACACAACAGGAACTAATTGCCTATCATAGAGTGATATGTGATAGGAGTCCCAGATGGGAAGAAAATGAATGCTGTTACTATCATAAATATTCACTCAATTATTCTACACTGAAACATAAGCATATAAAATTCAAACAATGAAAGAAAAGCAAGCAAAGAGTTTCAATACAAATCATAAAGAAGGGAATCGCAGTACATATTTGAAACAAAAATATAATAACAGTTCAAATAATGTGAGAATATTGCTCTAATGGTCCATTTTAATAATAAAATGAAAAACTATTTTCTTTAAGAAATAAAAAACAGCCAAAATTTTATTCTAAATATACTATAGACAGCTATGAACAAACCAAATGAGATCAAGGCCCTGCTGAAGTATCTATAGCAGCACAGTGGTAAGAAAAAAAATACTACCGTAAAGGAAAAAGATTTCCTAGTATTCTGTCTCTGACAATCTTACTGCCCTTTCTTATGTGATGTTCTCTAACCCAAGATCCAAGAGCTATGATAAACATGTATCAGTTGTAGTGGGTGTCTCCATGATCTGTTGATTTATGTATTGTGTCAAAGTTATTTTATTATCTGTGATGGTGTCCACCTGCTTTGGTCAAGCCTGAAATCATATCCACATAAAAAAAAAAACAGAAGCAAACTCAGCAGGTTGTATTTATATAAAAATGTGTGTGTGCGTGGAGGGGATAATATGGATGAAGTTGGAGGCAGGGTACATGGGAGGGGGCTGGAAGAATGAAAGGGGAAGCAAGTGATATAATTCTGTTTCAATTAAAAATCTTATTTAAAAAATGAAAATGGAAATATAAAAATAGAAAACAAAGAATGTATACAAATATAAAAAATCATTCATGAAACTGGCATTTAGCTTTAAAGATAGAAGAAAGGCCATAGACTGCTGGTATCACTCATAGTTAAGGAGCCAACACTGTCTTCAGTGTTTGGCTACACAGATGTTATTAGTACAACTTAACATGGAAGTAGCCAACTGGTGCGGGAGAACAATTCTATATCTGTCAATTATGTTTGTCAGTAGCCACACAGGAAGTAGAGGTGGGACAATAGGAACAGGAGAATTCTAGAAAGGAGGAAGCCCATTCCTCCCCAGTCCTGCCCAGGCCACCAAAGAAGCAGGATGTGACCTGCCCTGCCAAAAAAGGTACTGAGCCATGTGGCTAACATAGATAAAAATAATGGGTTAATATAAGCTACAAGAATTAATAAGAAGCCTGAGCTAATGGACCAATCAGTTTATAATCTTTTGGAGACCTCTGTGTGATTTTCTTTGGGGCTAAACAGCTGCGGGAACTGGACAGGCCAGAAACCCGAACAAGCAGGCCCTTTATGTTACAGCCAACAGCTGTTCCTTATTGAGAACCCCAAAGAAAGAAAAATAATTGCTGTAGGAAGGTTTACAGCTAGTAATTACCCACCTACTGGGGCGTAGCCTCTTACACTATATAACTGGACATCGCTGTGGAGTCCGGCTCTTCTCTCCACCCCCCGGTTCCCGTTTGCTCATTACCATTGTTTTGGATTCCATCTCCATCCACCATTCAAGCAGAGAATCCTGATTTGTAAGTTTTCCCCTTAATTAAATAACTATCTCTCAGTTCTGAGCTAGTATGGGATTTCTTTTAGGCATCAGATTTCTCCACCATCACTTGGTGCCGCATGGGTTTAAACTACATGCCCTCTGGGCTGGAGGATTAGTCCTTCCATAGCTTGGACAGATTTGCTTTTGCCTGAATGGATTTTTTATAAAATCCCCAACAAACGGAGTTTACAGCAAGGCAGGCTGAGCACAAGTAGAAGCACTGTTTGCCAGCCACTGCAGCCCACACTGCAAACCCACCCCCCACCCCCCTACCCCCAGGGAGATTTCTTGCTCCATGTATGAAATTGATTTAATTGCATTTCTTGGTTGAGCAACTCATATTTCCAGTTTTTTAACAAGTACCAACCAAGGCACAGAAAACCAGACTACCATAAAATGATTAAAAACATAAAAGATAAAAAACTAAATATACTAAAATAACACACAGAATAAAAGCCCTTTGGCTCTGATCTACCATTTAACAATAGGCAGGAAAAGCAAAAATGTCAGGATACAAAATCATTGTGTACAAATTAATAACTTTTCTACATACCACCAGTGAGCATACAGAGAAAGATAGCATGGACCCAATCAAAGAATAGACAATATTTATGAATACATATAACCAAGGAAGTAAAGAAACTCTACAAAGAAAATTGAAAGATATCATGGGTTGGTAGAATAAACATTATGAAAATGACCATTTGACCAAAAGGTTTTTATAGATTCAATGTATTCAAAACCAAAATTCCTGTTTCATTCCTTGCAGAAATAGAAAAATACTAAAATATGATTTCAAAATTCAAATGAAACCACAAAAAAACCAGATATCCAAAACATTTCTGAGCATAAATACAATGTTATGGGGATAACTACTTCAGATCTTAAGAGATATTATATAAAAAATAATACAGAACTGACACACAAACAAATTTAGATCAATTGAACGAGTCCAAAGACCCAAACATAAGTACATATAACTTAAGTCACTAAATATTAAAGAAGCCAAAAATATAGACTGTGAAAATAAAGCATTGCCAACCAATAGTTCAAGGTCAACTGGATGTCAAAATGCAGAAGAATGAAATTAGATCCATTTCTGTCACTTTGTGCAAAAACTAACTCCATATGTATCAAAGGCCTAAACATGAAACCTGACAATAAAGTACTCAAAGAAATCATAGGCAGTAACTTACATGATATAGGCATAGCAGAGGATTTTTGAACAAAACACAATTTACCCAAAAATTAAGACTAACAATTGACAAGTGAACCTTCACTAAATTAAAAATCTTCTACACACCTAAAGAAAATCAACCAGATGAAGAGGAAGCCCACATAATGGGACATAATATTTGACAGGTACACATCTGACAGAGTTTTAATGTCCCTAAATATATAAAGATCTCCAAAAAAAGTAAGAAACAAAAATAAAACACATCCCCAAACATACAATCTACGACTATTGCCCTTGATTACTCCCCAGAGGAGTAATTCCCTATTATTGAAGGCAACATGCATTCCAGACACAGAACACAGCAGCCCCTGAAGTCACATGTATCTGAATGCCTCCTTACTGAGGGATAGTTTTCATGATAACAGAAGTGCTTTGCAAGCTGTCAAAGAAGGAGGGCAGCTAGCAGTCCTACCCAGCTATGAATTCTATGAACCACATCAATGACCATCATGACATGATAATCCTAATAGTACAAGACAGTCATGCAGATCTTGAAATAACCAACAGCTATCTAATTGGACATAAGACCTGCTCAACAAGAGGGAAATTATGCATGGTACTGAAAATATAACCACCTACCTAGGGCTAGTAAAATCATATATGTTGGAGAAGTATCTTCTATTTCAACTTCACTAGACCAGCATAAGTCCTATCTACATTATCAGCATTTGTCTTTACCCCCAAAAGTAAGTGTACTTTTCACCTTTCATCAAGGAAACTTCTTTTTGAAACAGAGAACATTACAAAAAGATACAACCAGTAAAAATTAAGTTATGGAGGCCAGACCCAATGTACACCTCTACAAACGTACTCTTACATTTGAAGCTCCGGAAACACTGTGAAAGAAGCAGAAAAATTGCAAGGAACAGAGGATTAGGTAGTTTGCTTTGGGACTGTGTCTCTTAGCAATATCAGAAGATAAACCCATAAAGTCTCACTAAGATGACTGTCACCTAAAGATTAGCTAAATAAGGACAACAACAATAGATATGCCAAAATGGATGAGAGAAAACTCATAATGAATCAACTCAACACAAAGAACTCTAGGCAACTAAGGAATTCTGAAAGTAGGAGAAATAATTCTCCCTAGGGAAAAACACACCAATTGGTATATCAGATATCAAATGGCCAGCCGTGAAAACATAAACCCAAGTAACATTATAAAGGCTGAGCAGGTTGTATTTAGAAATATGTATGTATAGACATCTGATACATGTATATAAATGCAATTTTAAAAAGAGGTAATGAATTTGAAAGATTACAAGTAGTAGAATATGAGAGAGTTAAAAGGGAGTATAGGGAAGGGGAAATGATGCAATTTTATTAAAATCTCAAAACTAGAAGACATAATAAGAAAAAACCTTGTTATCAAACCCACTCAAACTACATCTTGTGAAATCACACAACAATCCTAGGAAGATATAGAAAACAGAGTTAAAAATCACAAGTTTGATTTAAGTTTTTAGACTCACAATCCCTTTTACCATTAGCTCTCTAACCTTGAAAAAATTAACTTTCTGAGACTTTACATGTGAAATTTTGTTAGTAGCACTGCAATAACACAACAATTTTCATGTGCCATATGATGCCAGGAATTTAATGGTACTCAAAAACTCCAAATAATTCCTTGTTGTTAATTGTATAACAAAATTACATTTCTGGTGAATTAATTATTTTACCCTGAAAGAAGCAAAGATATTAGAACATGAATCAAAGGAGAAGAAAGAGGGAAAAGGGTAGTAGTAAAAATGTTTATAGTGGAGGAAGAGGAGAGATTAAGTGTAGGAGGAGGGAGCCCACTAGTTCATCTCGGCCACCCAGAACTGAAATAATTACACAGAAACTGTATTAATTAAAACACTGCTCTGTCCATTAGCTCTAACTTCTTATTGGCTAACTCTTATATTAATTTAACCCATTTATATTAATCTGTGTATCACCACGTGGCAGTAGCTTACTGGAAAAGATTCCACGTGTCTGACTCTGGCGGCTCCATGGTGTTTCTCTGGCTCTGCCCTTCTTTCTTCCAGCATGCAGTTCTTTCTTCCCTGCCTACCTAAGTTCTGCCCTATCAACAGGTCAAGGCAGTTTCTTTATTCATTACTGATAATGATAGCACACAGAGGGGACTCCTACATCACCTCCCTTTTTCTGTTTAAATAAAAAGGAAGGCTGTAACTTTAAAATAGTAAAATTACATATAACAAAACAGGTATTAAGCAAGAATTACAGTTACAATATTTATATATACTTTATCTTTCATCATAACTAAGGAAAACTATATCTATAAATTCTTCAATGCTATCAAAGACTCCAGAAGTTTATATTACCTAAGTAAACAGGAAGTGCATTGTTAGCAACTTCCAAAACTCTAGAATTGACAGAGATTTCTTATTGCCTGGAAAGTCACCCAAAATTCTTCTGTACTGTTGGGGCATCCATCTTCCTACAGGACCATAGTATCCAGCAGACTTTTCCATGAAGCAGGCAATTTCAAAGACAGTTCTGTCACTTTTATTTGTTTTCTGCAAAATATCTAGCAGACACTTTCATGAAGCAGGAACCCCAAAGAATCGTCTCACCTTTAGGCAAGTTCAACAGTCATTTCTCTGTGGGTCCTGCATGTCCAGTTCAGCAGTTCAGCAAGAGCAGTATCTTGCCCAAATGGCTAACTCCATAAGGAGCCTCTTCAATGCCCATCTTCTTCTTGAAGTAGCTTGTGCTTCCAGGAGCAGATGTGTCTCACTGTCATGAAAAGTCTTAAGTTCTTAAGCATTTTAAATGCCATATTTTGAAGGTCTATGAAATATTTGAAGAATATCTAATATCCCTAAATAACTGAAATATATCTAGAAAGTCTAACATGATTACAAGCTAGATGATTATCTATTAACCTATATTTTTAATTATACATTACATTATTAAATGAATTATACAATTATAATACCTTAATAAAGAGTAGAAATATACATATACATATAACAAAATTGACCTTAAATTTGTATCAATAGAGCAAGATCCATACCACTGCAAAGTATCCATCTCTATAGCATATCCCCCTTTAAATGTAAGCAAACATTTATAGATAATATTTGGGAATATGGGTATAGTTTTGTCCATACCTCTTCCTGCTGATTGGGGATGCTGTTAATCAGGTCTTTCATGGTGTATCCTTTGTGCTAGGTCCATTTCAGTCAGCAGTTGGGCAAAGTAATTTTTTTGAGGGTGTTCACGGTGACTTTCAAGGGGCGTGGTCTATCAAACCATATTTGTCTAGAAACAATCCACAGGTTCTCATCTTCTGTGAAAACAATAGAAGAACTTTTCCAAAGCAACATATCCCTAGAAACAAAATTGGAATTTATGATACCTTTAGAAAATATATGCTGGTTTAGCATAGCAGCCCATACAATGAAATTTTTCTCTCTACATAGCTCATTTACAGTCAAAAAATTCAAAGAAAACACAATAATATACATAATCCAGACTCTCTTGATGGGGAAACTCTGTCAACCAATCACATTTAGTTAACGCATGGCTAACTGGAGCCGAGGAGGAGAAAAGGAAAAACTGGGATGACCCAGGTGCATGCTCTCTCTCTGCACAGCTCCCACTGGACAGATAGGAAGTCAGACCTCCCACTCTTGTAGTGTTTCTCCTTATAACCATTAAAATATAACTGTTATTCTTGAGCTGGCCTGGTTATTTACCATACCACACTAATCTGCAACACCTGGCACCTGATTCGTGGGACCACCAGAGTCTCTTGTAGCCCTGGACAGCCGCGGCCATGCCACATTCATTTGGGCATAGACTGTCTCAGCTTGGCTTCCCTCCATGCTCTGCACTGCCACTCACACCCTCTGCTCCATCCCCGTGCACTCCCTGCACCCTCAAAGCTCAGCGTGCACATCCAGCCCAGCTCCACTGCCGCCACTGTGGGCAAAGGCCATTCCCATGCACTTTCCCAGAGTACTTCCATGGCCACAGACCCTACTGCATCCAGCACGCAAGACCAGCTGCCATGCCGCCAGAGTGGGAGACTATTGAACAGCCAAAGACCTTCACAGAGCACATGGTCTTTGATTTATACTAAAAAACTTCTTGATTTGAGTATATATTTCAGCTATTCCACCTAATTTCAGATCTAAACCAAGCACGTGCATACAAGTGCACTGCGACACCTACTGGCAGGCAACGGTTATTACACCTACTCCAGCTGATTGAACCAAAGGTAAGCTTTATTATTTTGAATACAATTAATGCATTGATTTTAAAAGGGCAATATGTTAGACAATCTAACCGTCCAAGTTTTCCATAGCCTTTCAACTTACACCATGTGTGAGGAGTTACAAGATGCTTATGACGTCCCTCCTACATTGCTAGGGTTTGCTTTTTTTCTTGTACTCTGTATTTTTTTCCTAAAAATATGGTTTGACAATAGGAAGATGATGCAGTCTTTACAGACTAAATCCAGGCTTCTTAGAAAAGAAGTTGGAAATCTAAGGAAGGACATGACCATCTTAACTAACAATTTTCAGTTGGCTGAGGTACTTTTAAATAAAATAGAGACTGATACCAAACTTTTCAAGAAAGAGACTGCACATCTGAAGGAGGATACTAGGACTTTGTTTAATATGACTCAGGCAACTGAGTTATTTTTGGAAAAGGTACAGTCTGATAGTAATTCATTTAAGGAGAGATTCATCACTCTGGAGAAAGAAACAGCTGATTTCGCACATAATATTAATTCATTTAAAGAAGGATTCAGCACTCTGGAGAAGGAAATGGCTGGTTTGGCACATAAAACCCAGTCCATGACAGTGGGTGCTGAAACGTTATTTGAGAGGATTCTCACTGTTGAATGTATTAATCAGACTCTGTTAAAGGGGTATGACAGATTGACTGATAGAATGTCTCTTCAAGAAGGTAATATACATGCCAAGAAGATTATGTCCAAGGATGAGATATTATCTCTAATAGACAGACTTTAAGGATCCCATCAGCACCCATGGATAAATGGGTCTTGCATACATTGAATGTTGAGACACTTGACTATGGTACTCAAGCATGGGTAGGAGAAGCAGTTTCCAATGGTAAGAGAAGATATCAAAATGCCAAATGTTTTAATTGTGGTAGAATGGGAAATATGAGAAGGGATTGTAGACAATGGATTACCAGGAATAATGCCTCTTCTGGGAATGACAGGAATAGGAAGACTCAGTCTTCAGGTTTATGTAGGAGGTGTGGCAAAGGCCGATATTGGACCAATGAATGTAGGTCAACAAAAGATAGACAAGGCAACCCAATACCATCAGGAAATGCCACGGGGGCCTCTCGCAGGCCCCCATGATGAATGTGGTCCACTCATTCCCAGTTACTGTGGTGAATGTGTCTCTTCAGGAAAATTAAAAGGTCCTATGCCTGCTGTCAAAAGCAATAATGGTCTGAATGATGGAATAAATGTGGAGAATGAGTCAAGAACTCTGGTGGGACAGAGGAAACGTATATTCTGGCAGACTTCTATAAATGAACAAAGACCAAAGCTAAGAGTGTGTACAAATGGCATTTTTATTGAAGGATTACTAGACAAGGGTGCGGTTGTAAATATCATTACTCCAGAATCTTGGCATCCGAATTGGCCTCTTCAGGAAGTGGATGTTCAGTTAATGGGAATTGGAAACCTATCTTAGGTAAGACAATGCACGAGATGGGTTGAATGCATAGGGTCAGAAGGGCAAATAGTATAACTAAGGCCATATACAGCCATTATTGCAGAGAATTTGTGGTGTTGTGACCTATTGCAGCAATGGAATACCCAGATTAACATTCCTGCAGCCCCTAAAGCTTATATTTCTGAGGAAAATATTAGAAGATATTACAGATGATAAACACTGGCCATTCAGGCTGTATAAGAACACAAAGCAATTGGTAACTCTTCAGATGTACCAACAGCCCTGCCTTTAAAATGGTTGACTGAGAAACCAATATGGGTTAAGCAATAGCCCATAGCTGAGGAAAAGCTGAAGGGTTTAGGACAGCTGGTACAAGAGCAATTAGATGCTCGACATATAGAAGAATCTACCAGCCCTTGGAATTCTCCTGTATTTGTTGGTAAGAAAAAATTTGGAAAATGGAGAATGATGACAGATCTAAGGGCTATGAACAAGGTTTTTCAACCTATGGGCCCTCTGCAATCTGGAGTTCCTTTGCCCTCTCTGTTACCAAAGGGATAGCCTCTCATAGTTATTGATTTAAAGGATTGTTTCTTCACTATACCTTTACAAGAAAAGGATAGAGAAAAGTTTACCTTCACTGTGCCTACTTATAATAATTATGAGCCTACTAGGAGTTACCAGTGAACTATCCTCCCACAGGGAATGCTCAATAGTAGCCACACCCTGCATCAATATTATGAAAGTCAACCATTGGAAATAATATGTAAAAGATTTCCTAAATCTACAATTTACCATTACATGGATGATATTTTACTATCTGATTCAAACAGTATTTTAGAAAGACTGTTTGAAGAAGTAAAGATAGTTTTACCTAAATAGGGATTGCAGATTGTCCCTGAAAAAATACAGAGAGGATATTCTGTCAATTATCTAGGTTATAAAATAGGTTTACAAAAAAAATTAGGACACAAAAGGCACAAATTAGGAGAGATTAGTTACGGACTCTTAATGACTTTCAAAGATTGTTAGAAGACATCTCCAGCCTAGGAACAGCTGTTGGGATAACACTTGATCTAATAATTCATTTAAATGAAGCCTTAGATGGTGATAAAGATTTGAATACTCCCAGAGAATTAACAGCTGAAGCAAAAAGGAACTTATGAAGATTGAGGAAAAATTACAGGAGGTACATGTGAATAGGGTGAATCCAAATCTTAGTTGTATTCTTGTCATATTGCCTTCCAGAATCTCTCGTACAGGAATTTTAAAGCAGAGGGATGATATTATCTTAGAATGGATCTTTTTACCACACAAACCAAGTAAAAAATTAAAACTTCTGTGGAAAAGGTCTCTGAATTAATTATAAAAGGTAAATTGAGACTTCATCAACAAGCAGGCATAGATCCAGGAGAAATTATAGTGCCTTTCACTACTGATGAGATAAGAAAGGTATGGGAAGACAATGAACCTTGGCAAAGAGCTTGTGATAATTTTTTGGGAGAAATTAATATTAACTATTCCAAAAGCAATAGGCTTAACCTTATAAAGAGAATTTCTTGGATTCTTCCTCAAATCGTATGTGATGCTCCAGTAACTGGAGCCCATACATATTATATTGATGCCAATAAATCAGGGAAGGCAGGTTACAAATCACACGAATTGAGTAAGGTGGAACAAAGTCTTTATACTTCTGTCTAGAAGGCAGAATTATATGTCATTCTTATGGTGCTAAGGGATTTTAAAGAACCTCTTAATAAGGTTACCAAGTCACAATATGCAGAAAGAGTTATCTTGCATATTGAAACTGCTGAATTTATACCAGATGAAAAAGAACCTACTTCATTGTTTATCCAGGTGCAAGACATGATCAGGAATAGGCTTTGCCCTATGTATGTAACACACATCCGATCCCATATGGGTCTGCCAGGTCCTCTAACACAAAGTAATGCAGAAATTGATCAATTATTGATTGGAAGTTTGCTACAGGCCTCTGAATTTCATGAAAAACATCACGTCAATAGTGAAGGTTTAAAGAAAGAGTTTTCTATAACTTGGCAATAAGCTAAGGAGATTATAAAGAGATGTCCTACTTGCTCTTCTATAACCAAACACCACTACCTGCAGGGACTAACCCAAAGAGTACTCAAAGGAATGAAATCTGGCAGATGGATGTGTTCCACTTTGAAGAATTTGGCAAATTAAAATATGTACACCACACCATTGACACTTATTCAGGTTTTCAGTGGGCAACTGCTTTAAACTCAGAAAAGTCTGATTCAGTAATCACACATCTATTAGGTGTTATGGCCATCATGGGTATACCTGCACAAATAAAGAAGGATAATGGTCCAGCTTATGTCTCTAAGAAAATGAAACGTTTTTTGCCTATTATAACATGTTACAGATATACCACACAATCCTACAGGTCAAGCAGTTATAGAAAGATCATATCAAACTATAAAGGATATGTTAAACAAACAGAAAATGCCCCCAGAAGTAGATTACATAATGCTTTATTAACCTTGAATTTTCTTAATGCTAATGAGAAAGGGACAATGGCAACAGAAAGATATTGGATAATGCGAAAGTCTGCTGAATTAAATTGACTGGTTTATTTCAAGGATGTGCTGACCTCACAATGGAAGCCAGGAGATGTGCTGCATTGGGGAAGGGGTTTTGCTCTTGTTTCCACAGGAGAAGAAAAATTGTGAATACCATCAAAATTAATAAAGGTTCGGTTTGAAGAGGAGGAACCTCTTGGAAAGCAGAAATGACAGCGCATCCACAATGATGATAATAATACAGGTGGTAAGAAAAACATATAGGATGGGGGCAGGGTTCTGTTCTTATCTCTGCAGGAAAGCACTCATCTTCAAAAAATTCAAGGCACCCTGGATGTTTGAATAATGACAGATGGAAACAATTTATAACCCAACAAGGATCAACAAGAAAATTGAATAGGTTCCATAAATGAAAATATTCAACACATACCTTTATATATATATGAATGTATTTATATTCATAAATATATAGAGCTGGTTTTGGAGTTGGACTCTGGCTCAGTCCCTCTCTAATTCCAAGCCTGTTGTTACGAGAAAACCCAGAGTTTCTGTCTCATGTCAAGAGCCATGATATGGGACAGAAGGAAAAAATAATTTATAAAACTTCTTTACCTTTCTTCATATCTATTTTTGTCTTTATCATACCTTTTATTGAATATATATGTCTGTATATATCTATGTAAATAATGATTAAGTTTTCCATAATAAACAATAAATTTTCCTTCAGTAATCTTTGAAGTTTCCAGGAAGAAGATGGGGCCCCACAACAACAGCTCCACCTGGTTGGTATGATGTCATGATATTGATAGCACCACTACAAGATCTGTTTTAGGTACCAGCTGCACAAGATGGTTCCAACTTGGTTAGCTGAAATGGTGCACATCTTTTACAACATTCTTGCCAGATATCCACAAAATACTCAGAGACTATTTGAAATTTTATCAGACATTAATCTTGGAATTTAACCATCATTTACTTTCACAGGATCCCGTAGAAATAACGTTGCCCCCATTTTAGAGGACAATGTCCCCTCTCCCAGCAAAGTTTGCCCTCAGGCTTAGGGACATTATTTAGGAGTTGATAATAACTGGTATACGGGTGAGGGATGGGGGAGGAATTTTATAGGCTCAGGGATCTTTTGGGGAAAAAAGACGGGTAATTGTATGATAATTTGGTATTTATGAGTTATTGTTTTTATTTATGAGTTATTGTTTTTAGATAATTATATTGGTATAGATTCTTGTATGTTGTTACAAAGTTAAATAATATTGAATATTGTATGCATGTATGCTTCTACCTCTGTTTAAAACATTGTTTATGTATTGATATATATATGTATATTTATCATTTTGCAGAGTACATTACTACCTCTGATCAAGATACTTATACATTGTTTACATTTGAAGGTCATTGTCCTCATTTATTGCACAGTTGTTTATTGTATTAGTATTTAAGTTAGATAGACATTGAGAATTATAGATCCATAGTCACCTATGCTTGTCATATTTATAATTAGACTAATCAGGTTCTTTAGATACATAGAGATTATATTCAGTATAGATAGATAATCTTCAACCTCTTCAAAGAGCTGTAGAAAATGGCATTTAAAACTTATCCCATCTGAGGAGTGGATTTGGGGAGGGGTGGGGGTAGGTTGGGGGATAGAAGAAGGGAAGGGAGGAGGAACTGAGAATATTATGTAAAATAAAAAAATTTAAATAAAAATAATTTCTGATAGTCACATTAAATAAATACAAACAAAATATGAAATTAATTTCAATAATGTAGTTTACAGGATATAATATATAGAAAATATTATTATTTAAGTATCAAATAATACCAAATTTATTAAAGAGTTATTTTACATATAAAAAAAGATGTACCTGTTTCCTGCTACTCTGTCTTCTCTAACATTATAAAGTCTAATCCACTGGAATTATAATCCAAATTAACTCCTTCTTCTATAATTGTCTTTGTATTGGAATATTTTACTACAGCAACAAAAATGTAACTAATACTCCTGGCCTTCTACCTCTACCTGGTAGTAATGACAACATGCAGAATTCTTTTCCATCTAGCAGTGACTCACATGAAGCCAAGGAAAACTGGTAGTTACAGGCCTGAAATAATCACATTTAAGTAAATTCCATGATAAACCCTGGTCCCACTGACAGGTGACCCAAACAGATCATTCCATATAACTGTTACTTAAATTCAAAGGGCTAATTTTGATCCCTTGCAGTTTCCCCAGAATAGCAAGTAAATCTTGATAGATGCTATCTGGTGTAGGAGGGTCCTTCTGTATTTGGGTTGCTTTTATTGGTTAATAAAGAAACTGCCTTGGCCTTCTGATAAGGCAGGACTTAGATAGACAGAATAAAGAGAACAGAATGCTGGGAAGGGGACAGAGAGAGAGAGCTGTCACCATGAAGCCTGCCAGGTCAGACATGCTGAATCTTTCCCGGTAAGCCACAACTAGTGGCGACACACAGATTATTAGAAATGGGTTAAACAAATATGTGAGAGTTAGCCAATAAGAGGCTAGAGCTAATGGGCCAGGCAGTATTTCAATGAATACAGTTTCCGTGTAATTATTTCGGGTATAAGCTAGCCAGGCACCAGGCGGCAGGAGCCGGGTGGCCGCCGGGACGAAAAGCAGGCCCGCATGCCTCTTACTACAGCTATCTTATCATTCTTTATGTTGATTCTCATCTAGCAAATATTCTAGTGTTTAAATATGAACTGAGTACTGACAGTTTATTTTTAAAATATTTTCATGAATCCAAAGCAAAATCTTAAAAATCCTAGTTTCTGTGATATTGCCAAATTAATAATATGAAAAGAAGCAAGAATTTCAATCCAAAAATGGTGGTTTGTTTTTACTATTTTAGATTTACTGTCATACATTTACAGGACAACATTAACTTAAAATTTACAATTTCACAGAAGACTGTACAAGGTTACCCAAAGTTAACAATGTCTAGAAAGACCATTTGATGACTTCTTAAACTTTTCCAGTGTGGAATCATTAATGAGCAATAAACATTCGATTTTAGAATTATTAAATGAAGCAAAATAAAATGTTTCATTTCTTCAGATAAAAGACTAAGCAGATCTTGATATTCACAAGATAGAAAATTCACTTAAAAGTGCCAAATAGTTTCTAAGTTATGTTAAGCTTGGTGAATATGTCATAGAATCATTTTTTAAAAGTCATTAATATTATATAACGTCATCTAGAAAATGTGAAGACATTTGATTATTGTACAGTCAAATACAGTGTAAATTGTGTTTTTAGCACATTCATACTAATTGTAGCTGTGTGGAATGGTGTCAGTATAAGTACTCACTTTTTGTAGAGTATGCCTAAAAAAGAAATAAACAATTGACTCTTATTTCCTGAACACTTTCTCATATCTGTTGTGAAAGTCTAATATACACTTCATAACTAATTTGGTAATATTTCTTAAAGTTTTAGGTGTTTCTCTTGCCTTAGCTGTGGTATAAGAGGGAGCAAACAGCAGGATTTCAGGCTAATCCTTTGAAGTTGTTCAACTATATTGACATTTTTTTCTCCGATCATTTTTGGTTCTATCCTAGATCACTGGGCCATCCATCTTCTGGGTCCTGGCACTCCAGGCAGTTTCAGATGTGGGCTCACTGTTGTGTCATTGGTCTCAGGCTGGACTAGTAATTTGTTGGCCACTACAACAATCTATGTATCCCTCCCCTTATCCAGCACATTTTATAGGTATGACAGAGATCTGAGGTTATGTGGCTGGATTGGTGTCTCAGTCCCTACAATTACCTGGTCACAGGAGATGGCCAATTCAGGTTATGTATCCACTACTGCTAGGAGTCTTAACTGGGGCCATCCTTGTAGATTCCTGGAAGTTTTCTTGCACCAAGTTTCTACCTGACCCAGTTATCCCTTTCAGTACTCCCCCACCACCCACCCACAACCTGATCCTTCATGTTCCTATCCCCACCTGCTCCCAGTTCCACCCAGATCTATTATATTTCTTCTTCCCATGGAAATCCAAGTGTTCTTCTTTTGGCCCTCTTTGTTACCTAGCCTCTCTGAATCTATGGATTGTACCATGGTTATCCTTTGCTTTATGTCTAAAATTCACTTATGAGTGAATATGCACTGTGTTTGTCTTTCTGCATCTGGTTTGCCTCACTCAGAATAATTTTTTTCTAGTTCCATCCATTCACCTTCAAGTTTCTTGATGTCATTGTTTTTAAACCAATTAATAATCTATTATGTAAATATACTACATTTTCTTTATCCATTCTTCAGATGAAGGACATCTAGATTGTTTACAGATTCTATTACAAAAAAGGTGTTATGAACATAACTGAACAAGTGTCTTTGTATAGGTTTGATTGAGAATCCTTTGGGTATATGCTCAAGAGTGGTATACCTGGGTCTTGAGGTAGATCAATTACCCATATTGATTTCCAAAGTGGCGTACAAATTTGCACTCCTAACAACAATGGACTCTTCCCTTGCTGGTGGAAAGCATCATAATGGTGTTTTGCAAAGCCCCATAATTTCTCTTTGAGAATGCTAATGATATTCTGCTATACTCATAGATTGGTGACTACCCCAATAGTTATCACGGAGGCTTCATTCAGTAACTGATGGAAAGATGCAAAGACCCACAGCCAAACTTTAGGCTGGGCTCAGGAAATCCTGATGAGCTAAGGAAGGAAGGATTGTATGAGCCAGAGGGGTCAAGGACAACACAACAAAACCCACTCATAGGTTTATAGTAGCTAGGCTCACAGTAGCTCAGAGTCTTAACTGACAAGCAGGGAGCCTACATTTGACTGACCTACTTCCTCTACATATATGTGGCAGTTGTTTAACTTGGTCTATTTTCAAAACTCCTAACAGTGGGAACAGGGACTGTCCCTAACACTTTGGCTGGCTTTTGGGAACCTATTCACCATAATGGTTAACCTTGCCCAGCCTTAATACAAGGAAAGGTGCTTAGTCTTTCTTGATATGCCATGTTTTGTTGTTATACATGGGAAGCCTGGTCCTTTCTGAACAGAAATGGAGGAGGTGGATGGGGGAGGGGGACATGGGAGAAAGAATGGAAGGAAAGGAAGGGGGGGGGGAAACTGTGGTCAGGATGCAGAATAAATGAATTTAATTTTATTTGATTTTAGAATCATGAATTTATTTTTATTAAAAAATAAATATAATTAAAATGTTTTTAAAAAGAAGTTGTTGAACTAAGCCAATCACACAAACCATATATAAATCACAACTTATGGGTCATGACCGAGACTTAAATTAGTAATAAAAATGCCAGATGAACATAGTTGAGCACATGTCTTTGTGGTATGACTGAGCATCCTTTGGGTATATACCCAAAAGTGGTATTGCTGGGTCTTGAGGTAGTTTGTTTCCTAAATATTTGAGAAATCACCATACTAATATCCAAAGGGGCTGTATCAGTTCACACTCCCACCAGCAATACAGTAGTGTTCCTTTTACCCCACATCCTCTCCAGCATGAGTTGTCATTAGTGTTTTTGATCTTGGCAATTCTTTCAGGTGTAAGATGGAATCTCAGAGTAGTTTTGATTTGTATTTCTCTGATTGCTCAGGATGTTGAACATTTCCTTAAGTGTTTTTCAGCCATTTTAGATTCCTCTGTTGAGAGATCTCTGTTTAAGTCTATACCCCATTTTTATTGGATTATTTGTTCTTTTGATGATTAATTTCATAGCAGCATTGTTTGTCATAGCCAGAACCTGGAAACAACCTAAATGCCCCTCGACTGAAAAATAGATATGGAAAATGTGGTACATTTACGCAATGGAGTCCTACACAGCAGAAAAAACAATGAGATCTTGAAATTTGCAGGCAAATGGATGGATATAGAAAACATATTGAGTGAGGTAACCCAGACCCAGAAAGACAAAAATCATATGTACTCACTCATAAATGACTTTTAGACATAAAGCAAAGAAAACCAGCCTGAAATTCAGAATCCCAGAGAACCTAGACAATAATGAGGACCCTAAGAGATACATACATGGATCTATTCTATATGGGAAGTAGAAAAAGACAAGACCTCCTGAGTAAATTGGGAGCATGGGGAACATGCCAGAGGGTAGAAGGGGAGGGGAGAGGATGAGAGGGAAGCAGAGAAAAATGTATAGCTCAATAAAACAAATATTTTTTTAAATGCCAGATGAAATTAAATTGAATATTAGGTAGGTTAAAATCAGTGAAATAGGTAGATGTGTTCTAAGTTCCTTAAAGAAAATGAAGAAAATCTTGGGACTATGTTTTTATAAATTCATTCAATATATTCATATTTAAAACAGCAGAAATATTTAAAGAGGCCAGAAAGATAAAAAATAATGCTTTCTATCTCTTGTGATTAAGATGAAGTCAAAACCAGAGAACAATTAGTGAAGGTTCTCCCACATCTCCGAACAATGAAATATACAGCTATATAGCAATACTTTAAAATATTTTATAATCATACATAAGAGCAAATACCTATTCATATATACATACATTTACTCAAAGAAAAACATCATATTATATTGAAAGCCTACTATAATCTTAATCTCTCATCTTTATTTTCATATAAATAGTTAAAATTATCCTAATCAAACAACATGTGTCCTGTAGTTTCTGAACATCAGGAAATATCAAGTACAATTCTGTAGGAGGGAGGCCACTTGTTTGTACCGGCCACCCAGAACCAAAATAATCACACAGAAACCATATTAGTTAAATCACTGCGTGGCCCATTACCTCTAGCTTCTTATTGGCTAACTCTTACATCTTAATTTAACCCATTTCTATTAATCTGTGAATCATCATTTGGCTGTGGAACCAGCTAAAGTTCCATCTGGCTCCAGTGGGGCTACATGGCTTCTCTATCACTCCACCCTTCTTTCTCCCAGCATTCAGCCCAATTCTCCCTGCTTAGCTCTGCTCTGCCCTGCCCTGCTTTGCTATAGGCTCAAAGCAGTTTCTTTATTTATTAATGGTAATAACAACATACAAAGGGAAATCCCATATCACAATTCCTGTTTTGTGGTCCTAACAATTCTACACTAAATGTGAGATGTACATACATAGGTAAGGAGTAACAATGACATTTCAAAATTCCTAATGAAGATCAGAGACACATACTCACTTGATAGGAAAAAGAGAGCAAACAAGAAGGGTAGTTATGATAAAATAGTTAAAACAGACTGGGCCCAGAGAACAGAAATGAATCTGACCATTTACAAATGATAGAGCTAAAATGAAATGTAAAAAAGGATGTGTGTAGTAGATACAAGCATATGTTTAAAGTTCCAGTAAGAGGAATTCTCTTGGTGGACAGAGGAAAACAAGACTGGGAAGGTACTTTGGGGTCAGCCTGTAAATAATCAAAGACAGGAACAAGATTTTGGCTTTTTAATGTAACTGTTGCCTCCTACTTATAATCAATGGAAACTCATTTAAAAAAGAGTATGCCCATTAGAATGTCAGCAATACAATTTCCTGGGAGAACAAGTCAATTGTATGAAAGTTGGAGTGATAAAGGAAGTCATCTTTCAAAAACTGACCAAGGCATTAATTTGTTGAATAAGTAATTCCACAGAATGAGAGCCTATGGAATTATGGATGATGATTGTTGAGCATTAAAACATCAAAAATACCTATGGTATAATCGGGGAGTAACATGAGGTTCATTATAACTGAAGGATTTTCTGATTATTTCCTATTAACATCCTGGATAAATGAAGTAATTGTAAATTTGCTTTTAACCAAGTAACAAAATAGAGATAGTTGTAATTTACATACAAGGCCAGTACCAAAGCTACAAGATGAAATCAAGACAGAGCTGAAAAAGAATGTACTTAAAGAGCATTAATGAAATATAGGTTTGATCACACTTAAGTCTAAAAGCCTTGTATAGACATTTTTAAGAAAAAGAAGTATATGTGTGCAGATGAGTACATGCATGCAAGTGTGCAGGTATTTTTTTCTTCCTTTCTGTTCCTGTTTACTCACCCTCCTAGTAGAGAAGAACCAGAGAAATTCACTTGATATCATTTTAGAAAGTTTCCAATGGAAGATTCATGGAAAACACATATGATTAAAGAAAAACTATCCAACATGCCCAGACAATATTAGAAAGAATGCTAATACAAAAATAAGGAAACTTGCAGAGTCATTTTAAAAATCATTATCCATCCAATGTTTAAATTTCCATTAAATAAAATAGAACAATGAACCTTTAAGGCTTACTAAATTGGTGGCACTCCACATTGTATATTTCCATACTTGTGAATAGCCAATTGTAAGTAATCCAAATTTCAAAAGACAACTGGCCTGGGGAGGTATTTACAAGTGATTAGAATTTCAAAGAGCTCAGAATAAATACCAGCTCTTTGATAGGATAATTTATGCATAAAGTGGCAGGAAGAGGTGTCTGACTTGTTCTTGAAAAGTTCACACATAGCTATATTAGGACTTTAAAACAACCTTTGGTAATTTCCCAAATGTAATGAAAATCTAGGTAAGAATTTTTATTAAAATATTATTGACAAATAGTATACATCAGGAATAAAGAATTTCAATATTGATTTATCATAAACAATATATCTCCTGTATTTGTAAAAATATAAATTGTGGTGTGTTTGCCAGGGTATCCTTTAAATTGAATATCATCAAAAAACAGTCTAAAGAAACAAAGAGATGAATTAGCAATTCAGAGGAATACTTGCACTCAATGTCTTTTTGTGAGCATCAGCTACTCACAGGAAACTCTAAATCCTTGAATGTATAGAGCTATTTAGTAATCTGTAGCCCTCTAGGAAACAAACAAACAAAAGGACTGAAATACCCATTGTATTGTATGGGTCAAGTGAGGGTTTATACAGGTAATATTAAACAGTTCATTCACTGACTAGCATTTTCCACAGGGTAAATATTAAAGGACGCAAAACAAGGGTGTTTTCAAGAATAAATTACAGTTCTTTAAAAAATGCATAGTATTTATAGTCTAAGATTTTCTGTTTCAAACCACTTGGTCTTCAATGTTTGCCGTTTAATTTATTCCTTATAGGTATACTGGTGATAATCAAAATTTCAAAGATATATTTTATTCTGTGAAGCAAAACAGCCTGATTTGTATAGCGCCTATTTCTGGGTCAATGAAAAATTCACGAACACAAAAGCCACATGACTCAAGCACAACAGTTAAAGGGATTCATGGGATACATCTGAGAATTTCTCAGACTCTCAGCTGAGGCAGTTCGCAGAGAAGTATGAGTGGGGCTCTGTTTGAACTCATTGCCTGAGTCCTAGCATTCCTACACATGAGCCACAGTCTAGCATTTTTCTCTCCCAGGGCACAATTCCACACTACTGCTTACATTTCAGAGCAAATGAAGCGCCTGGGAGCATGCAATTGTGGCACTTTTGATTTTGGAACTACGCCTGAACAACACTTTTTCAAAGTCCTTCGAATAAACTGTGGATCCTATGGTGTGTAATGCAAACTAATCTCATTCTTTGTGCTGAGGCCAATAATTTGAGAGTGAAGCATTCTCTTAAAACAAATTGAAGACACTTGCTTTTGAAAGCAAAGACTATTTTATTCATCCAGGCAAGAATTGATAAAACATGAAGCTTGAATGGTAAAAGGGGATCAAAGACAGATCACTTGTTTGCAGCCTGGGGGAGGGAATTCTGGGGGATGGTATAACAAACTGAATGTCCTATGGCTAAATGCTTTCCTTTGTCTTTCTCACCATCCAAATTCAAAAGTTAGTGTGTAGAATAGGACTGTGGTTGAATAGTTGGGGATCTAATAAGTGATAGCTAAAGGTATGTGACTTTTACATGTATTTTTCACTGCTACTTGATTTAACAGCCAAGAGAATCTAGTGCAACTAATAAAAAAAAAGGTTATCAAAAAGGCAGGACTAGCCAACTCTAACATATTTAAGAGGGGCTGAATATGTCCTCTACCTGGAAAACCTGGATTTGAAATGCTTCCATTGGGGCCTTCCAGAAAAATTAGAGACTAGACAGGTTTCTTCCTGGGACTTCTGTGCTGAAATGTTATATTCTAGTTAGGAGGAAACAAACTATTGAGGATAAAACCACCACTTCCAAACATGTATTTCATATCTTTATTTATTAGTGTAGCCAAAATGCATACTGGAATAATATCTTGTTTTACTGCCACTGATTGTCAGACAAAAAAAGCTGGTTTCTGATTTAGAGACTTTAGTTGAATGAATCATAAACATTTCAGATAATTGACATTGACCTTAACTTTAAGGAGGATTGAGGACTGCTAACTTCCTTAACTTGGACTCAGGAGGTCACTGATTCTTTGTATAGAACAATATGACATTGCTGTATGCCTACTTCACTGAGCATGTATGTCAGACAAAATGGTGTCTGAGAGTTTTGGGGTTGAAGTTGAATCTGCTGTGGTAGAACTGCAGGCTTCCTTGCTCATTGCCTCTTCAATAGGAAAAATCACCTCCCCTCTCTGCTGCTTAGCTTTTCATCTGTTCATAAGGCAGCACAGGAAGCACTGATACCTAACACTGGGGAAGATAGTAGTAGTAAATAGTTGGAAATTAAAGTAAAGTTAGATCTGGTACACAGTGTGTAATTAGAATTAATTGATATTTAATTTTCAACATGGCAAAAAGAGCAAACTGAATATATCTTCTGTCTCACTGTCAGATGGTAGTCTAGTAGTGTTCTTAAAATGAATATTTCACACAAAAGCAATAAGCAATAACCCGAGTATAGGAATTTTCCAACAAGCTATTTAGGTAGTTTTGAAGTTCATGGGTGCTCACAAAATGAATCATTGTAGAGTGGTTACATTTAGCAAATAAAAATATAGCTTATCTGGTTAAACATGAATTTTGGACAAATAAAAATTTTCATTTTAATTTTGCCCCAAATATTTCATGAGGCATATATACATTAAATACACAGTAAGAAAAACTACTCAGACACATTCAGAATTCTGTGACCAGTCTTCCTTGGATATCTTATAGGCACCAAGATATGGAACATAAACTAACTGCAGTAGAAATAATACTTTCTTCTGACTACTAAGACCAGAAACTTCAGCTGTTTTTGATTCTGCTTTCTCTTGTGCCTCATTCACAAATTTTCAGAAAACACTACGGGATCTACCTTGAAAATATATGGAGGATAGACATATTTCTTGGAAATAACTTGTCATTAGAATAAATACCATAACAACCTCATTGATGTCCGTGTTTCTGCCCTCCAGTATGCTCTACTACAAAAGCCAGAGCAATGCTTTGAAAAATAACATACAACCAACCTTCTCACTTAGGTTATGTTATAGTTACCACAGTGGCCTATACAACACATTTTGTTATTATGTGTGGTGATATTTCATTGGAAAATAAAGCTTTTCTGAAAATCAGAGAGTAATACAACCCTCCTGGTCAGTGTTCCATTTACAGACCAGGCAGTGGTGACACATACCTTTAATCCCTGTAGCCACACTAGTGTGCCATAGAAAATGTGTGGTAGTGGTGCATGCCTTTAACCTCAGCACTAGAGAGGAATATAAGACAGAAGGAGAAAGCTCTCATTCACAGTCACATTCTGAGATTCCTGGAAGCAGGATCGTCACTTCAGACTTAGGTAGAGCCAGTGGATGGCTGTTTTGCTTTTCTGACCTCCAGGTTGAACACCAATTTCTGTCTCTGGGTTTTATTAATTGTGATATAATTATGTAATATCTGTGACAACTAAGTAGACAATTACCTTAAAGAGAACGTAGAAATAATTGTCTTTAATTTGTTACTTTTCTGTAGAATCCATAATAGTGCTTGGGACACAGTGGACACTCAGAAAATACATATTCAAATAAATAAATGAATCAGACATTGTCTGGTACTAAAACTCAATGTGATTGCTGTTCATATAGCCGAGACAAATTGTAAAGCTAAATGAAAGATGAAAAGAAACAAATCAAGCTAAGGCTGGGCTTTCATAACTAAGAATAAATCTCTGTGTGTGATTTACTTGGGAGCTGGGTACTACGCCCTACAAAAAAAAAAAAAAACCAAAAGAGTAAATCATCACACAGTTTCTTTCTAGTTCAATCCACTTGCCTAAAAATTTAATAATATCATTGGTTTTTACAGCTGAGTAATACTCCTTTGTGTAAATGTACCACATTTTCTTTACTTATTCTTCATTTGATGGGCATGTAGGTCACTTCCAGGTTCTGAATAATGCTGTTATGAATATAGTTGGGAAATTGCCCTTGTAGTAGAATGCCACATCTTTTGATTGTATAACCAAGAGTGGTATCACTGAGTTTTGAGGTAGATTGATCCCCAATTTTCTGAGAAACTGCCATATTGATTCGCAAAGTGGTTATACAAGTTTGTACTCCCACCAGCAGTGGGAGGAATGTTTCCTTACTCCACATCTTCTCCAAAATATGATGTCATTAACGTTTTTGATCTTAGAAATCCTGAAAGGTGTAAAATGGTATCTTAGAGTCATTTTGATTAGCATTTCCCTCATGACTAAGGATGCTGAGTACTTCCTTAAATCCTTTGACCATTTGAGATTCTTCTGTTGAGAATTATCTGTTTAGATCTCTACCCATTTTTTAATTGGATTATTTGGAATTTTAATATCCAGCTTCTAGAGTTCTTTATATATTTTGCAGATCAGTCCTCTGTCAGATGTTGGGTCGGTGAAGATTTTCCCATTTTATATACTGTAGCAGTAGGCCGCTTGTTTGTCCGAGCCACTTAGCCTCAAAATAATCACATAAAAACTGTATTAATTAAATCACTGCTTGGCCCATTAGCTCTAGCTTCTTATTGGCTAACTCTTACTTATTGATTTAACCCATTTTTATTAATCTGTGTATTGCCACATGGCTGTGGCTTACTGACTAAAATTCCGGCATCTGTCTCCAGCTGGGCTACATGGCTTCGCTCTGACTCCACCTTTCTTTCTCCCAGCATTCAGTTTAGTTTTCTTTGCCTAACTAAGTTCTGACCTGCTATAGGTCCAAAGCAGTTTCTTTATTCCTTAATGTTAATCACAGCATACAGAGGGAAATTCCACATCAGTAGACTCATTTGTCTTATCTACAATTTCCTTTGCCTTACAGAAGGTTTTCAGTTTCAGGGGGGTCCCATTTATTGATTGTTGCTCTCACTGTCTGTGCTATTGATGTTATATTTAAGAAGTGTTCTTCTGTGCCAGTGTATTCAAGGCTACTTCTCAATTTCTTTCTATCTCATTCAGTGTAACTGGATTTATGATGAGGTCTTTGTTTCACTTGTACTTGAGTTTTGTGCGTGATGATAGATATGGATCTATTTGCAATCTTCTACATGTTAACATCTAGTTAGGCCAAAACCATTTGTTGAAGATTCTTTCTTTTATCCATTATACAGTTTTGGCTTCTTTGTCAAAAATCAAATGCTCATAATTGGATTAATTGGTATAGGAGGTCCTTCTGCATTTGTGTTGCTTTCATTGGTTAAATAAAGAGACTGCCTTGGCCTTTTGATAGGGAAGGCCTTATAGGTGGGGGAAAAAGAACAGAATTCTGGGAAGAAGAAAGAGAGAGAGAGAGAGCTGCCACCATGAAACTGCCAAGTCAGACACGCTGAATCTTTCCTGGTAAGCCATGATCTCATGGTGACATACAGATTATTAAAAATGGGTTGAATCAGGATGTGAGAGTTATCCAATAAGAGGCTAGAACTAATGGGCCAGGCAGTAATTTAATTAATGCAATTTCTGTGTAATTATTTTGAGAGTTAAACTAGCCAGGCACCGGGAACACAGCCCGCTCCTCATACAACAAATTGGCTGCCCAATGTGGCCGACTAACTCCATGTAAAACCTGAGAGGGCTTAAAAAGGAATTCTAGACACAATATAGAGTTTAGCACAGCTGGCGGCGTTCCATTGCTCCTTTCAGAGAGAATTTCCTGACTCAGCAGCTGTAACAACAACAACAAAAAAAGCCATGGTTGTTTTAAAACACAACTTCCTGGGCTGTGCTGCCAGTGTGAACTCTGACTTTGAAGCATTTCAATGGCTGTTGTGGGACCAGAAATTTGTTTGCCTGCTCAGGATCGGGAACCAAGTAACTGAGACCATGCCTGTGGTTTGGTGCCTGCCTGGGCAGGCAGCATGATCAGGTCTACTAGGCATGCACAGGCAAGAGAGCATGGCAGATTTCTGCCTCCATACAGAGAGATGTTTCCAGGTTGTGCAGTGCTCTGTGTGGCAGATTTGTTTGTAACTCAGATAAAAAGTGTTTATGTGTTGCATACTCATTCTCCGGGTTGGACTGCTGAACGCAGCTCCTACCTGGTGGCTCCAGAGCTAGCAGAAATGGTACGTCCACCATTTTGAAATTGGAGAGAGGTGGAGCCAACATCCAGAGCAGCTGCAACCAAGCTGCTTAACATTTTAAAAGCTCTTTAAGACAGTAGACAATTAAAGACAATGCAATAGGACAGATTTAGATATAAAAGACCTCTAAATGGGTCAAACTGTTGAATAAAGGTACATAGTAGGCTTAAAAGAGAAAAGAAAAAAAGAGTATAGAGAGATGCTTTAAAGAGACAGAGTACAGATAGTCATAGATTAAAAAAATAAAGAAAAATAAGCCACATAAAAATGGAAAATTCACAGAATGTCTGGATTATGTATTTTATTATGTTTCCTTTGAACTTTTTGCCTGTAAAGGAGCTAAATACAAAGAGACATTTCATTGTGTAGTCTGCTAAGCTAAATCAACATATATGTTCTAAAGGTATTATGACTTCAGAATTTGGGTCTAAGGATATGATGCTTTGGAAAAGAGGTTCTTCTTTGGTTTTCACAGAGGATGAGACCCTGTGGATTCTTTCTAGACCAATAGGGTATGATAGACCACGTCCTCCTGAAAGGTCAATGTGAACACCTTCAGAAATTACTTCACTCAACTGCCGAATGAGATGAACCAACACATAGGATACACCATGAAAGACCTGATTGACAGCTCCCCCCATACAGCAGGAAGAAGTTTTGAAAGAAAAAACTACACCCATATTCCCAAATAATGTTTATAAATGTACTTTTACATTTAAAGGAGGATATGATATAGATGTGAATAATTTGCATTGGTATGGGTTTTGCTTTATTGATATAAATTTAAGGTCAATTTTGTTATATGTATATGGATTTCTGATCTTTATTAAGGTATTGTGATTGTGTAGCTCATTAAAAATGTAATGTATGATGAGGAAATATAGGTTAATAGATAATCATTTATAATAATCAAGCTTGTAGTCATGTTAGTTAGATTTTCTAGATATATAGAGGTATATTTCAGTTAGGTAGACATTCTTCTTATCTCTAAAATAATACAGAATATGGCATTTTAAATGTTTTAATAACTTAGGGCTTTTCATGACAATGAGACACATCTGGTCCTGGCAGCACGAATCTACATCAAGAGGAAGATGGGCATCGAAGAGGATCCTTATGGAGTTTGTTAGCCATTTGGGCAAGAAACTGCTCTTTCCTGGACTGTTGCATAAACTGGACATGAAGAACCTGTGGTGAGAGGACTGCTGAACTTGCCTAAAGGTGAGATGATCCTTCTGGGTTCCTTCATGAAAGAGTCTGCAAGACATTCTGCAGGACACAGAAGAAAGTGACTGAACTGTCTTTAAAATTTCCTGCTTCATGGAAATGTCTGCTGGATACTCTGGGCCTGTCGGCTGAAGGATGCCCCAATGGTGCAGAGAAACTTTGGGTGGCTGTCCAGGCACCGAGATGTCTCTGTCATTTCTAGAGTTTTGAAAGCTGCTTACTTCTCATTTGCTTAGGTCTTTGATGGAGTCTTTGATGGAGTTGAAGAATGGATAGTTAAAATTATAGTTTTCCTTAGTTATAATAAAAGATAAAATAGATATAAATATGGTAACTGTAGTTCTTGCTTGATAACTGTTTTGTTATATGTAATTTTACTATGTTAAAATGAAAGCCTTTCTTTTTTGTTTAAACAGAAAAAGGGGAAATGGTGTAGGAGGTCCTTCTGCATTTGTGTTGCTTTCATTGGTTAAATAAAGAGACTGCACTGCCCTTTTGATAAGGCAGGAATTAGATAGGCAGGGAAAAGAGAACAGAATGCTGGGAAGAAGACACAGAGACAAAGAGCTGCCACCATGAAGCTGCCAAGTCAGATATGCTGAATCTTTCCCGGTAAGCCATGACCTTGTGGTGACATACAGATTATTAAAAATGGGTTGAATAAAGATGTGAAAGTTAGCCAATAAGAGGCTAGAACTAATGGGCCAGCCAGTATTTCAATGAATACAGTTTCCGTGTAATTATTTCAGGTATAAGCTAGTTGGGCAGTCGGAGCTAGGCGGCCAGGACCAAAAGCAGGCTCTCCTCATTACTATAATTAATGTCAGTGTCTTTGATTCAATTCTATTGTTGCACATGTCTGTTTTTATGCCAATACCAAGATTTTTTTGTTACTATTGCTCTGTAGTAGAGCTTGTAGTCAGGGATTACAGGAATCTAGAAGTTCCTTTACTGTACAATATTGTTTTAGCTATCCTGGGTTTTTCCTTTTTCCTTATAAATTTGAGTACTTTTCTTTAGGGGTCTGTGAAGAATTGTGTTGGGATTTTGATGCATTTAATCTGTAGATAATTTTGGTAAAATTATCACTTAATCCAATAAAAAAAATGGCGTGCAGACTTAAACAGAGAACTCTCAACAGAGGAATCTAAAATGGCTGAAAGACACTTAAGGAAATGATCATCATCCTTAGTCATCAGAGAAATGCAAATCAAAACAACTCTGAGATTCCATCTTACACCTGTAAGAATGGCCAAGATCAAAAACACTGATGACAACTTATGCTGGTGAGGTTGTAGGGAAAAGGGAACACTTCTGCCTTGCTGGTGAGAATGCAAGCTGGCACAACCCCTTTGGATGTCAGTGTCGTGATTTCTCAGAAAATTTGGAACCAACCTTCCTCAAGATCCAGTAAAACCACTTTTTGGTATATATCCAAAGATGCTCAGTCGTGCCACAAGGACATGTGCTCAACTATGTTCATAGCAGCTTTGTTTGTCATAGTCAGAACCAGGAAACAACCCAAATGCCCCTCAACCAAAGAATGGATAAGGAAATTGTGGTACATTTATGTAATGGAGTACTATACAGAAAAAAATACGACATCTTGAATTTTGCAGGAAAATGGGTGGAGCTAGAAAACATCATTTTAACTGAGGTAACCCAGACACAGAAAGACAATTATCACATGTGCTCACTCATAGGTGGTTTTTAAACATAAAGCAAAGAAAGCCAGCCTACAAACCACAATCCCAGAGAACTTAGACAACAATATGCACACTAAGAGAGACTTATGTCGATCTAATCTACATGGGAAGTAGAAAAAGACAAGATCTCTTGAATAAATTGGGAGCATGGGGACCTTGGGGGAGGGTTGACAGGGGGAGGGGAGAAGCAGTGAGGGGAGCAGAGAAAAATGTAGACTTCAATAAAAATCAATGAAAAAAGAGAAAAATTATTTTTATAATATTGATCTTACCTATCAAAGAACATGAGAAATCTTTCAATTTTCTTATATCTTCCTCAATTTCTTTTTTCAAAGACTTAAAAGTATGGTCATACAGGTCTTTCACTTGTTTAGCTACAGTTATCCAAAGATATTGCATATTATTTTGGGCTATTGTAAATGGTGATGTTTCTCTGTTTTCTTTCTCAGCCCAATTATCATTTGTATATATGAGAGCTACTGATTATTTTGAGGTATTCTTGTATCCTGACACTTTACTTTTCCAAACTAACCAAAGGCAGAAAGAGAATACCCAAATAAACAAAATCAGAAATTAAAGGGAGGATATAACAACAGATACTGAAGAAATCCAAAGAATCTTCATGTCATACTTCCAAACCCTGTACCCCACAATATTGAAAAATTTAAAAGAAATTAACCATTTTCTGGACAGGTACTACATATCAAAATCAAATAAAGATAAGATAAACAATGCCCAGGGACATAGAAGCAGTCATCAAAGTTATCTTGACTTCAAAATTTGTGTCTAAGGATATGTTACTTTGAAGAAGAGGTGATGCTTTTGTTTACACAGAGGATGAAAACCTGTGGATTCTCTTCAGGCTCTTTTGGCTCAATAAAACAAGATCCCCTAAAAGGTCTCCGTGAACCCCCCAAATTACTTTGCCCCAAAAAAGCAGAAAACAATTTGGAGAAAATAATGGTCAAATTCCCTAAATGATTGTTTAGAAATGTTTGTTTACATTTAAAGGGAGATACGCTATAGAGGTGATTACTTTGCTTTGTTATGGATCTTGGACTAGTGACACAAATTTTAAGTCAGTTTTGGTTTATGTATATTTCTGCTCTTGATTAAGATATTGTGTTTGTGCAGCTCATTCAAAAATGTAATGTATAATTAAAATATATAGGTTAATATATAATCACATATAATAGTCAAGCTTTTAGTCATGTTAGTTAGGTTTTCTAGATATACAGAGATATATTTCAGATGGGTAGGAATTCTTCAAACCTTTCAAAGACTAACAGAATATGTCATTTAATGTGTTTTATGAACGTAAGACTTTTCATGACAATGAGACACAACTGCTCCTGGAAGCACCAATCTACTTCAAGAGGGTGATGGACATTGAAGAAGCTCCTTATGGAGTTTGTTATTCCTTTGGGCAAGAAACTGCTCTTGCCTGGACTTCTTGATGTTATGCTGTACGAACTAGACATGCAGGACCCACAGAAAAATGTATGCTGAACATATCTAACGGTGAATTGATCCCTCGGGTTTCCTGCTTCATGAAAGAGTCTACCAGATATTCTGCAAAACACAGAGGAAAGTGACTGACAAACTGCCAATATAGGTGGAACTGTCTTTGAAATTTCCTGCTTTTTGGAAGAGTATGCCAGATGCTATGGGCTTGTATACTGCAGATGGATATCTCAATGTTACAGAAAAACTTTGGGTGACTGTCCAATTAGCAAGATGTGTCTGTCAATTCTAGAGTTTTGGAAGTTGCTTACAATGCATTTCCTGTTAACTAAGGTAATATTATATTCTTCTGGAGTCTTTGATGGAGTTGAAGAATAGATAGTTATAATTATAGTTTTCCTTAGTTACAATAAAAGATAAAGTATATATAAATATTATAACTGTAATTCTTGCTTGATACTTGTTTTGCTATATATAACTTTACTATGTTAAAGTTAAAACCTCCCTTTTTATTTTGACAGAAAACGGGAAGTGATATTGGATTCCCCTCTGTATGCTATGAATATGTTTTATTGCCATTAGTTAAAAAGGAATCTGCTTGACCTGGGGCAGGGACCTAGAGCTAGGTGAGAAAAATAAACTGAATACTTGGAGAAAGAAGTCAGAGTCAGTGAGACATGATGTAGCCCCAGGAGTATCCAAATGCCAGAACCTTCCCAGTAGGCCACAACCTCTTGGTGGTGTACACATTAATAGAAATGGGTTAATTCAAGATGTATGAGCTATCTAGAAATATGCACAAGCTAATAGGCCAAGTAGTGATATAATTAATATAGTTTCTGAGTGATTATTTTGGTCTGGGTTTCCAGGAAATGAACAAGTAGCCTCTGCCTACACTCATATGAGAAGGGCCATACTGTATATTTTAAATAAGCATCAGTAGGAAGAAATGTTGTGTATATTGTAAATTTGGAATTACCTACACTTGTTGTACTTTATAGTTTAGTTCTAAAAATTACTCAGACTATTCAGAAAGATAGATTCATGTTTTGCCTATAAACTCTGTTTTCCCATATTCTTCAATTCCATACAATGCATGCTCATCTTAGAGTAAGAAATTTCTATTGTCAAAAACACCAGTCTCTACATACTAGAAGATGTTATTTTCAGTTTCTTCTTTTCTGTATTTCCTTGACCTTTGTCCCATATATGATTTTCTTCTGTTTTAAACTTTCTCTAATTTTGTTGTGTTGCTCTCTTCTAGCTTCAAAACATTCATGATTGATCCAATAATTTGTAGTAAGTAATCCATTAATACATAATTTTATGTGTATGCTTTTAGGTACCAAAAACCACAGACATACACATACCTACACACACAGAAAAAAAATGTAGATATACACAAACATATATATTGAATTTTATCCTTAAAGTAGGTTAATTTATCAAAATATTAAGGAAAATTCTACACAAATTTACTTTTTCACTATATTACATAAACTTAATTGTTAAATAATTGGAACTGTTAAGATGGCTGAACTGGTAAAGGTGCTTACCATCAAGCGTGGCTTAAGAACCTCAGTTTAATATCTGGATTCCACATAGTAGGAGAGACCTAAGTGGTACAAGTTGTCCTTTATCTTCAAACATGTACCATGGTATGCATGCATATAAATGCAATGAATAAATAAATAAAATATAAATGTGTACATTTAAAAATTGATGTTAATGCTTGGTTGAAATGTTTGTACAAATTATTGTGTATGGAATAATAATCATCTATAGTAATTATCATCTTTGGTCAAAGTAACCTATTTTTTCACCCCAGACCCAGAAAACCTAGGGGGAAATTTTCACAATTACTTTGTTGTTATTTCCATGAGCAGTCAGTTCAGATTATGAATCCGTATAGATAAAAGTAAAAATATACGACAGCATACATATGGACTAAAATATTATTTTAGAGCATTTGTGTATTCTATTAGCCTGTTTAATCTGAAATAATAAAATGTTTGTCTACAGTATTTTCAACCTACTTTTTAAGTTATTTAGAATATCATAAAATCATCATTTAAAACATTGCCATTTGCCATATATAATTATCAGCATAATCTTGAATATATAAGTTTTATATTTAAATAATTTGTAGAATCAATGAAAAAAGTTTAACTCATGAGACTGCTATAGGAAATAGATGATATTTCAATTGCAAAGAAAAATAACCTTAATCATGAATAAACCAAACTTTTATGCTAATGTTACCATCATGGTGCAAAATAATTTTATGAAGACTTTTAATTATTTTATATATCTTATTTTATCTTGAAACTTGAAGATTTTCAAATTATCTTGTATCTACAGTAAAAAAGCTATTATTTATATATACTTTATAGTGTCTAAAAAGGAAAATATAATTTAGTAACTTCCTTTTGTTTCCTTTTACCTTCCTTTGGACAATTTTGAAAGTTGAAAGTAACAATCTCTAGGGTACATGCACACAAATAAAATGGCATTTGATCACTTATGCTTCACATTTTATAAGTAAGGGAAATAAAGGAACTGACAGAAGGTAACTGAAAAAAGTCAGCTCATGACAAATATGAAACTGTCATTGTAAAATAATACCTAAGTTTACTACGCATAAAAGGCAGGAAGTTTACAAAGAAAAAATTTCACATATACACACATACATACACATAAGAGAGAGAGAGAGAGAGAGAGAGAGAGAGAGAGAGGGTTGTGCAGCTTGTTTTTGACATAACTTAGTCCCTTAACAATTTCATCATGTCATATGGTTAAGAAGCCAACACTCTTTGATAGACCCAAAAGTAGAGGCTTTCATTCACATTGAGGACAATGATCTTGTAGGTAAACATTGCATGTTTCCTCATTTAATTTTCTCTATTTTTGTTTCTTTTATACTCCTGAAAAGCACTATCTTGATTGTGTGGGAAAACTACCCAAAGTAGTCACTTCAATTCCAAATTGTCCATGTTGATACCTTTCCAGTTATAAATATGCATACAATTTATGTTTACAAAGAATGACTTGATGAAGGTAGGTTCAAAGCCTGTAAGAGGCTTAATCTTGCGAGAACATTTCATGAGCATTGGGTAACATGTAAGTATGTTGCCCATTTAACCTGATAGATCAAGTCAATTGAAGGCTTGGCTTATGGTTGAGAATCACTAATCAAGCAGCCAACAAGATCTTTTGAGTCTGGACTGATAAAACTAAACAGAATTGTTCTCTAGAACATACAAATCAAAACTTAGGAAGAAGGCTAATTTAGTACTTAAAAAGGTGACCTTTGGCAAAATTTGGTCAAAGGACCTTGGTCTAGGGAGAAATTCTGAGTTACTCAGTCCAGAGCTGTGACAATGACGGCCTGTTGGACATGCACTCATTCTTTCACTGTGAACTTTTTTTTCATATGAAAAACAGCACTTAAGACACTTGAACAGCTGATAGACATTTAAAAATGTATTAGTAGGCTTCAAAACAAGTTACAAAAGAATAATACAAATGTGATCAGGTTGCAGAAATACTCCAAGGGAGTTTATTTTTAGGGAAAAACAAACCTAATTCTGAAAGGCTTCAATAAAACATCATTGTTCAATTCAGAATGAACTAGTTTTTCAGAACTGTAGCATTTCAAACAGATCATGAATTTCAGATACAAACAGTATGACTAAATTGAAGGACTTGGTACAAAACACACAGTACATAAGGTGAATCTCAGTAAAACCAACATTTCTATCACTGCTTTCCATTCAAAGACAACCAAGGACATACAATCTGCCAAAGGAGTTATGTTTATTACTCACTGCAAGAAGAACACACTAACACCGAGATAAGTTTTAGAAAGGACTTACTTGAAAAGAATTTGAATTTGTGCCCTGATTTGGAGGAGGAACTAAAGAATCAGGATGTTAATCTTTATTGACTATTATTAAAAAGTGGACTGTGTATTTGAATGAATTGCATATGTCTGGAAGGAAATTGGACTTGAGTATGACTAAAGCTATGTTTAGGGGGAAAAGAAACAAACATCAGATACTTTTATTTTCCTATACAGGAGAACCTTTGGTAGTTTGGGGAAAAGACAATGGCTATGTTCTTTTTTTTTTCTAGTGTTCAAACACATTTTTTCCATGTTTTGTTCTTTTTTATTAATTTGTTCTTTGACAAGTTCATACATGTATACAATACATTCTGGTCATATGGTTCGCTCCACGCTTTTCCATCCGCATTACCTTTTTTTTTCTGACAAGTGTTTAATTTTTACATTTATTTTTACAGTAGTGGAGAATGAACCCAGAGCCTCATTCATTCTAGGTAGGCATTCTATACTGAACCACACCTCCAGTTCTTCATGGGGATTCTCGGCAGGTGTTTTACCACTGAGCCACATTCCAGTCCCCCACTGGGGGATCCTAGGCAGGGGATATACCACTAAACGTGCCCCCAGTCCTTCACTGGGTGTTTTAGCCAGGTGCTGTACTCTTTTTTTCCCTCAAATTTATTTTTATATTCAAAAATTGACACTTCATCCCCTTCTCCCATTCCCCTCCCGCTCCACCACTAACCCTCCTCCCTCCCCTTCCATCCTTAAGAGAGGGCAGGGTACCCTGCCCTGTGGGAAGTCCAAGGCCCTCTCCCCTCCATCCAGGCCTGGGAAGGTGTGCATCCAAGCAAACTATGGTCCCCAAAAGCCAAAACATGCAGAAGAGACAGGTCCCAGTGCCATTATCGATGGCTTCTCAGTCCGTCCCCATTGGCAGCCACATTTAGAGAGTCCGGTTTGATCACATACTCGTTCAGTCTTGGTTCAGCTGGATTTGGTGAACTCCCATTAGATCAGGCACACTGTCTCAGTGGGTGGAGCAACCCCTCGCAGTCCTGACTGCCTTGCTCATTTTCTCACTCCTTCTTCTCTTCAACTGGAACTTGGGAGCTCAGTCCATCGCTCTGATATGGATATGGGTCTCTGTTTCTATCTCCATCCATTGGACGAAATTTCTATGGTGATATTCAAGATATTTATCAGTGTGACTATGGGACAAGGCCAGGTCAGGCACCCTTTCCTCTACTGCTCAAGAACCTAGCTGGGGACATCCCTGTGGACACCAGGGATCCCCTCTAGAGCCATGTCTCTTGCCAACCCTAAAACGGCTCCCTTAATGTAGATATCTTCTTCCCTGCTCCAATATCTGTCCTTTCCCCACTCCCCCAATCCCTACCCTGTCCTTCCCTTCTCCCTTCTCCTTCCTCCTCTCCCCTCCCCACAACCCCACCCCCATGCTCCCAACTTTTGCCCAGCTATCTTGGCTATCTTGTTTGTTTCCAGTTTCCAGGAGGATCTATATATGTTTTTCTTTGGGTTTACCTTGCTTTTTGGATTCTTTAGACTTGTGAACTATAGGCTTAATGTCCTTTGTTTATGGCTAGAGTCCACTAATGAGTGAATACATACCATATTCATCTTTTTGGGACTGAGTTATCTCACTAAGGATAGTATTTTCTATTTCCATCCATTTACATGCAAAATTCAAGATGTCATTGTTTTTTACTGCTGAGTAGTACTCTAATGTGTATATGTTCCACACTTTCTTTATCCATTCTTCCATTGAGGGGCAGCAAGGTTGTTTCCAGGTTCTGGCTATTACAAACAATGCTGCTATGAACATAGTTGCACAAATGATTTTGTAGTATGCTTGGGCATCGCTTGGGTATATTCCCAAGAGTGGTATTGCTGGGTCCTGAGGTAGGTTGATTCCCAATTTCCTGAGAAACTGCCAAACTGATTTCCAAAGTGGTTGCACAAGTTTGCAATCCCACCAGCAATGGATGAGCAAACACGTTTATTGAATAGTGTTCTTTGGTGTTGATCCATTGTGACTATAAAATGAGAATTTTAGGGAAAATTCCAAAGCACAGTAATGAGAGCCAGGATATCAAACAACAACTCTAATACATAATGATCATACTAGGCCAATGACTAGATGTCAGTCGATGCTTTTCTCTTTCTTATCATAACCAAAATACCATTTTGTAAGAATAACCAGACATTTTATCTGAAGATAGAAGGGTAGTTAATAGTATAAACAGTGGGGATACATTGTTTTCTGCAAGAATAAATTACAAACAAAGCTTGTGTTAGAAGTATGCTGTTAAATTATCATGACAGATCGCAAATTCGATCCTGTATGGAAGAATGCAAGTGGAAAAAGATAAATATACATTAAAATGTCCTTAAATCTGTACTTTTTATAAATAGTTCAAACAAGTTTATTCAGGAGTCTATTTTGAGCTGGATTTCTCATTAAAAGTAAAAGTATCTAAATGAGAACAATATACACATTTTGCTCCGTACATGAAACTCTATAATTTGCTAGAGAGATAATAGAATTGTTGTACAGACAAAACTAAAGCTTGTAAAAATCTCTTTACCACTGGCCTAATAATAAGTTAACCCCTCTTAGTCATTTCATATGCTTTATGAAACTGATTTCTGGAGGTTGAAAACAAATGGGTGAGTCAGGAATTTAAAGTTCCATGGACAAACTCATTGCCTCATTGTCAGACTTGATTTCTGACAGCACTGGAGTTAAAGGGAACAAAATGAGCCTTGGATAGATAAATTGAATTTCAACAAGAGGTAAGAGATTAGATAAGTAGTAAGAGTGAATAGTATGTAAAATTCTAGATCATCACATGAATCTTATGTGATCTCAAAAATTCCACGTAAAGTTCAGCAACAAACTAGAAAATTTAAGTAGATACATTGTCACATTGTCTAAGACTTGAAAAAGGCAGGGTTACTGAGGCAATTCCATGTGCTTTTCTTCCTATTGGTGAACTGGGCCTAATATTTTGTATGATTTTTATGTCTTAAGAGTTTAGAAGAAAGTGTGGTGAAGATGCAGACAGGGAGCTGTTACATGGATTAAAATACATAGCCCAATTGACAACTCAAATATACATCCATTCAGGATTATGTTTAATTATCTCTGATATTATTTATGTTATACTAACTAGCTTCATATCTTCATTTTTAAATTCTACAGACTCCTTATATAGCTTCCGTGAATGGGTTTTTATGCTCCCATATTTTTCTGTTGTTGCCTTGAGTCAAAAGTAATCATTTACCCTTTTATGATAATAATCATTACACAATAAGCATTTCCCATATAATTATAAAATTTTTACAATAGTCCTGCAAAGTCTGTATTATTACTCTTGTTTTGTAGAAAACAACAGAAGGGATGAGCCAGGTCCAGTGCCAAAGTGTTTTTCCTGGAAATTATTTAGCCCTAGGAAAATGATACAATGGAAAACTCAGACAAACATCATCTAACATCAAAATCAGGATCCTGAGATTTCTTGTCAAAATATATTATGCTACCTGGCTTTCACTGTGAACCTCTGCTTGTTTTCAGCCCCAACCTTTGCCAAGTATACCCAACTGATGACTTCACTAAAATGCCACCTGTCTCCAGAGGAAGGAAGTTACTTCTGACAGTCATTTGCTGAATCCTCAGACTTTTGCTTTAAATGCCTTTGTCTTAGTTAGTGTTTCTAATGCTGTGACAAATCACCATGACCATTGAAAGTTGGGGAGAAAAGGGTTTAGTTGACTTATACTTCCAAATCACCGTCCATCATTGGAGGGAGTCAGAACAGGAACTCAAGCGGGGCTGAAACCTGGAAGCAGGAGCTGATGCAGAGGCCACACAGGAGACCTGATCACTGTCTTGCTTCCCCTGGCTTGCTCATCCTGCTTTCTTATGAAACCCAGGACCATCAGCCCAGGGCTGGCAACACCCTCAATGGGCTGGGTCATCCTCCATTGATCACAAGTTGATAAGAGAATGTCTTAGAGCTGGAGCTCATGGAGGCATTTCCTCAACTGAGGCTCCTTCCCCTCTGAAGACCCAAGCTTGTGTGAAATTGAAACACAAAACTGGCCAGTATAGCCACCTAACCATTTCTTGTGTTGTTGGGATAACCAGTTTACTTAGTTATCCAACTACACTACCACTGTAATATATTTGTCTATTAATACAAACTATAATACGGTATAAAAGTATTATAAGAGCCATAAATATATTGAACTGTGGCACTGTTTAAGTTTCTAAATCATTTATTTTCCAGTTGCATAAATTTAAGACCACAGAGACATTTAGAAAGAGGCATGGGAGGGGGCCTCCTTTGTCCCACGGAGCCGAGCGGAGCAGAGCGGGCAACCCTCAGTAGGCCTGTCCTTGGGACCGGGAACCTCGCCCAACCAGCTTCCGTGGATTCAGCTGGACCCTGGTGAGTGGGCCCCAGCCTGTCCCCAGGAACTTCTGGCCACTTGGGGCTCCCCTCTGTTGGCTTTGCTGCTTATCCCAACCCTGCTCACCCCCGGGTACCCCTTCTCATCTGCGTGGTCCCGGCTGCACC